>JAMWET010007054.1:0-44323 GCA_024036415.1 Prochilodus magdalenae | reverse complement strand
AAGGAAATAGCACTTGAGATCTGGAGTTAGGTTTTTTAGGGACTGATACATCTAAATTGTAATTTGAATTACTTGGATCATGAACATTGTTTAGAGGTGTTTCAAAGTATCCTGGAAAAGTCTTAATGCAGACTTCTTTGAAAAGTTAAAAATAAATAATTGGATGTGTAATAAAAAGGTGTGATCACGTAAATATACGTTTAAAAGTTAAAAATAAAATAACTTTGACTTATTGGTCTTTCTCAAATCACCTAAAAGACTGGTGGCCTCTGTCTTTTGCATAATAGTACATAGTGCATATTCATATATTTTGGAACAAACTATTTGTAGCAGTCCATAAACGCTCTTCTGTTGTAAGTACTGCAAAGCCATAGTTGTATGATAAGTGTGTCAGTGGAGACCAGATCTGTTTTGTGTGTAAACATAGATGAATATAAAATTTCTCTTTTTCATTTTATTACATTAAATGTATTATTTAATGCTAAAAATGGGCCTTTATTGACAGGGACACCGCTATATCATCGCTGTCCAAAGAAAATCATGTATCTCCAAAATGGCAGATTTACAGGAAAAGGCAAAAGCCTAATTTAATTCCAATGTAAGTCAAAGGAACCAGAGATTTTGGGCCATTTCGGTTGGTCCATTCATCATCAAATTTTCACACAATGTAAATGTCAGCTTATGTGTTTAAATGATGCCTAATGGTAAAAATGTACAAAAATGGAGATACATGTTTTTCTTTGGACAGCGACAATATTTTGTATTTTTATATGTATTTGTCAGTAACTTGTAGTCCAGGAGGCGCAGAGTAGGAATTTGATTGTACAGGGCAACCGCTTCTTTTTGTGTGTATATGACAATAAACTCTTGAATCTTGAGGCTTGAAAGCTTATGTCTGTCTTCAGTCCAGGCCATAGAAACACAGATCGCTTGATTTCAGTAGTCTGTATACTCTGAAGTCATTGTAATAGTAGAAGGTTCACTTGCAACAAACAGCCAGCTTCTATGCCAGGTGAACTACATTCCTGTAATACCTTGGTACGTTATTTATCTCAGTAAGGACTCCATGCCTGTGGCAGCACCACAGTATCCCAAACATTAACAGTCCATCACTGTATTTCACTGCAGGGAGATCTTTTATTTCTAAGTAGCCTGATTCTGGTGTTGACACATGCTGCATATTGTGATTGGCACAAAAGTTCTGCTTTGGTCCCTGCAGCATCAACTTGTGTCCCAGTGGTACACAAGAACACCGGATGCTTTAAATGTTTGTTACTGACACAATTTATTAATTGTTCAGCCGTAACATTAAAATGTCCTCCATATTTCTAAACTCATTATCCATTTTATCAGCTCCATTTACCATATAGGAGCACCTTGTTGCTGCACATATTGTTTCAGTCACCCTCTAGTGCTTCATCAGTGGCCACAAGACACTCCTTTGTGGTGGTCCTGTGGGGATCTTGACTATTGAATAACTGGATGAAAGGGGGAGAACAAACTATGCAGAGAATCAGATAACCTACAGTCTGTAGTTGTAGAACTACAAAGTACATCTGTAAGGTAATTGGAGCTTATGTAATGGAGTGCTGAAATGAGGTAGTTTATGTTATACACACACTCACCATTAAAAAAGTTGTGCAAATAGCTGCACCCACAAGGAATCAACTCACAGGAATGAAACTTGGTAGGCAGGCTTGGCATTTCAAGGGATGTAAAACATTCCAGTTTCACGCTCGACTGTGCGTGTAATGTATGTAGGTACAGGCCTTATTATTGTACCTGACTGACCCAACAGCCAAAGACTGCAATGGCAGATCATCTTCAGTGACAAATGTTTTGGGTTGATGAGAGGGATTGTGTGTGGCATAGGCCCTAGGAAGCTGTGGACTCCAGCTGTCAACAGGGTACTCCGCTGGCTGGTGGTGGTTTAATACTGATGCTGGGTGTGTTCTCTGGTATGGGTTGGGATCCTGCTGTGACTGAGAACATTTCTGATGGAGTTTTAGCATAAAATATATTTTAACAAGAGTTCATGACAAGAACGTATGAGTAAATAATAAATAAATAAGAGATGTATTAAAGATGTGGTTGATGTTTGATCACCTTAGTAAATACTAATCTGCTATTCTACAGTCTAATCAACAGTCTAATCTATAGTCTAATCTAAAGTCTAATGTACAATGGTATGCAATAATTTTGGCACGCCTGGTAAAAGTGCATATTTTTGGTTGAAGTGAAAATAAATGAACACATCCTCAACAGATAACATCTAATGGGCACTTTAATGCACAATTACTGCTGATAAACCCAACATACTGGGGAAAACTAACTTGTGGTAGTCCTGTGGGGATTTTGACTATTGAATAACTGGATGAAAGGGGGAGAACAAACTATGCAGAGAATCAGATAACCTACAGTCTGTAGTTGTAGAACTACAAAGTACATCTATATGGTAACTGGAGCTTATATAATGGAGAATGAGTGTTGAAATTAGGTAGTTTATGTTATACACACACTCACCATCAAAGGTTGTGCATTGGCTTGGCATTTCAAGGGATGTAAAACATTCCAGTTTCACGCTCAACTGTGCGTGTAATGTAGGTAGGTACAGGCCTTATCACTGTACCTGACTGACCCAACAGCCAAAGACTGCAATGGTGTTGTGCCAGACTGTCAGGTAGTGACTCAGAATGGCAGATCATCTTCAGTGACAAATGTTTTAGGCTGATGAGAGGGATTGTGTGTGGCATAGGCCCTACGAAGCTGTGGACTCCAGCTGTCAGCTGTTGGGATCCTGCTGTGACTGAGACCATTTCTGATGGAGTTTTATGACAAGAACGTATGAGTAAATAATAAATAAATAAGAGATGTATTAAAGATGTGGTTGATGTTTGATCACCTTACTAAATACTAATCTACTAATCTACAGTCTAATCAATAGTCTAATCTATAGTCTAGTCTAAAGTCTAATGTACAATGGTATGCAATAATTTTAGAGCGCCTGGTAAAAGTGCATATTTCTGATTGAAGTGAAAATATACATCCTCAACAGATAACATCTAATGGGCACTTTAATGCACAATTACTGCTGATAAACCCAACATACTAGGGAAAACTTGGCCTAGTTTGTTTATAATAAAAGTAAATAAATTAATAGAAATTATTATTAGAGGGGTTTACCTATAGAGAATGTGTTAACTCTCCTCTCTCAGATAATCTACAAAACAAATCATGTGACCAGACATGTTCAAATCTATCGTTATTCTATATATACAGTGGGAAGGCTGGTGATGTCATGTTTTTATTTTAATATAAAGTGGCTATTTAGTTTACTACCTGTAACTGTGTCTCTTTGGTGGCATGATATGTATAAAGGACAAAAAGGGTTGGCCGGGACAGAACCGTATCATGTGTCCTGTGAAGTGCAGGTAATAGATGAAAGTCTAGTGCACTGATCCGCTTTTGCCTCCTCTGTTTTTGGCAGTAAGCGAGATATTTGCAGACTGTGACATGGCCCTTCAGGTAGCCTCCTCACCTTTAGCGAATAAAGCATGCATGTCTAAACCCTAATGTCCCTACCCTCCATATGTAAACCTACACCTGTGGTTCTGACTGCGGCTTGTAATTATATATTCAATCTTTACTTCCGGAAGAACAGAAACGAAACTAACGGTAAACAACTTCTGCGGGTTTGAGAAACAGTCCGAGCGTTTAACAGCCTATAAACTAACTCCAGCGCAGTTCAGGGATCTGAAGACTGGAGAAGATCTGTCTGAGCGCGGAGCAGATACAGTCTCCTGTAATGGGTGAGTAGAAGGTGGTTTAATTCAGTGACGCAGTAACGCAATGACGCATTCAGTCAGTCCTCTTTAAAACTGGTTTCAGTACAACACTAAGAGGCTGATCCCGCACACAGTAAGGAGCCTTCAGTGCACAGCGCCTCATTAAATCCACCAGACCATTAAGATCCACCATTAAATTTTCTCACATACTTGCTTCACTTTTCTAGCATTGAACACGACCAATGAAGGGGCAGTGATGTCACAGTCTGACCACATCAGTCAGTTATGACTGATTAAACCTGTTAAAAGTTACAGTTCAGGTGGAAATCTTTATAATATGCAAATCTGTGGTGTGACATCACCTGTAGATCAGTGCATGATTTTGTCATGATAGCAGCATATGGTTGATTGAATGTTGTAATAATATAAGCCACCTGGCGACTATTCGATGTCAATTCAACAATAAAACCAATCAAAAGCAATGGCTGATTTTATTTCATTTATGTTGTTAATAAAAGATATCTGGGACCGCTCCCCTTTATGCTCTGCTGTAGATGAATACATGCAGGTGTTGATGCATTTAAAAGCATGTTGTCCACAGTTTACTGGCTTCCCGTTACTTTAACTATGTCATGTCTGTTACGTCTGAGAATGATTTACAGCCACCTCCGCTGTGTTTTTAAATCTTCTACATAATTAAATTAAATTAAGATGTGAACAAAGAAGCTCCTATAAAAGATCCAGCTCAAATGTAAAATCAACATTATACTGATGAAGGTATGATGACAAAGGTAGATAATTTGGTTACATCATCAGAAGGCACACACAGTTCATCAAGGGTTGGTTAAAGTGTCTAGCTAATAGGATGATTAAAACCTGTTTACTGCATTGGAAGGAGCTACCTATTTGTTGACCAGGCAATGGTCTGTGTGTCCTAGAGGAGTATTGTTGAGTATTTAAAAAGCTGTTACTGTATTCTTACAACTTAATGATTTTGGAATAAACAACATATTGAATATCTAAACTACATTAAGCAGGCTATAATAAAGGCTATGATCTTTACCAAACATGTAGTTCTGGAAAATCTTTGATCATTCATTTTTCCATTGATGGATATTATTATTGTTTTAGCTAGCATTACCGGTTTGGAATCTGTTATAGCATGTGTTAGACACATATACATGTAATGTCTTTTCATAATGCTCTGTCTATTCGCTTAACATATGTGTATTTGTCCTTGTAAGCATCCAGCAATTGTTCTCTTCTTTGTAGAGCTCAGAGCTGTGGTGTTTGGTGGGAAGTTTGCTGGGAAGAGTTCTCTGATTAACACTGTGTTTGGAAACGACTTGCTGCCACCTAAGAAGAGGACTGCTCAGTGTAAGAAGCTACAGGGAAGCGTATGTGGAAGAGAGCTGACCTTGGTCGATACTCCAGGCTGGTGGAAGCACTTCCCACTGAGTGACACTGCAGAATTCCTGAAACAGGAGCTTGTTCAAGCAGTTTCTTTGTGCCATCCAGGACCACATGCCATCCTACTGGTTATTGAGATTGACATTCCATTTACTGAGAAACACAGGAAAGCTGCAGAAGACCACCTGGAGCTCCTCGGTGGCCAGATCTGGACATACACTCTTGTGGTGTTCACTAGAAGCCACTCTCTGGGGGACAGAACTATAGAAGAGCACATTGAAAAGGAGGGAGAAGCTCTACAGTGGATGATAGAGAGATGTGGGAGCAGATGTCATGTCTTTGACAGTGCAGCATTAAATAATGAATCTCAGGTGAAGCAGCTGCTGGAAAAGATTGAGGATGTAGTACGAAGAAACAATGACACTTACTTCCAAATTGAGGCAAAAATACTGGAGGAGGCTGCAGAGTGGAAGAAGACTGTGATGACCAAAGCATCAGCCAGAGAGTTAAAACTACAAGAACAAACGACACAACTGAACACAGGAGGTAGGTAAGGTTTAATTTCTCTGTTTCAGCATATTAACATTATTTTGTTCTTATCTCTTTGAATGTTGTACTATGTGCCCACAGACTTAAGAATTGCATTGCTGGGTTGGGTGATAGCTGGCAAGAGTTCAGCTGGGAACACCATCTTAAACAAAAGTTTTCCCTAATGATCAAAGTACTCTTAAATGTCAGAGTGGACATGGTGAAGTGGATGGAAGACCGGTAACTGTGATTGACACACCCAGCTGGTTTAAGTACTTCCCCTCTCAGTACCGTCCAGCATGGATAAAGTCTGAAATATTTAAGGGTGTAGGTCAGACCGATACCTCCCCTCACTGTATACCTCTAGTGATTCCTGCAGACACGTCATTCAAAGAGCAACAGAGAAAGGTCATTCAGGAGAACATGATCTTCCTTGGAGATGACGTGTGGAGACACACCATTGTACTGTTCACAAGGGGTGACATACTTGGAGATCTGACCATAGCGCAGCACATTGAGAGTGAAGGTAAAGCTCTTCAGTGGGTGGTTGAGAAATGTGGGAACAGATATCACGTCTTCAACAATGAGGAGAGAGAGAATCGTGTTCAGGTTACGGAGCTGCTCCAGAAGATTGATGAGATGCTGGCTAGAAACAGTTTTAAACTGAATGCTGAGACGTTTGGCAGAATTCATGCAAGGAAAACCGAGGTAGATGCACAGGATTTGGAGGATGTTGTCCAAATGGTGGATGAAGAATGGAGAAGAAGAGACAAACAGCTTCAGAAAAAGGTTTTGGAGTTGAAGGAGGCCATAAAGGCCATGCTTCCCAGAAGGGGAGAAGAAAGTATGGAGTTTCCTCCTGACTGTAAGTCCCTCTATAATACACACACAAACTTTCAGCTGTTTTTAAGATGCTAGTGGAGTGAGCTCAGGTTTGGTGATGAACTGCAAAATGAATAACAGTATTAAAACAGTATTATAGTGCTATATTACAATATAAATAACATTATATATTATTTGTAGTGAGTGAGATGAGTCCAAACACTGAGAAAGATCACCATGGTGATGAGAAAGTGTCTCGAACAGAGCCTGAAGCATCCAGTGAGTAAATCAGTCCAGCTGGTGTTCGTATTTTATAAAACAGAAAATCTTGGAGCAAACAAATATAACTGTGTCTCTGTGTTCATATGCAGGCGTAGGAACAGTTCAGGATGAGGATAACAGCACCCTGAAACTGAAGGATCAGATTAAATAGATGTTTGATCAGGAGTGGAGCAGACGAGAACAGGCATTAATGGGACGATTTCTGGAAATGTATAGTGAACTCAGATGTGGTGAGAAACATGCCTCCTACTGTAAATCACTAAATCACAGTATTTAAACTGTATTATAATGAACTGTTAAACTGTAGATTTGATCACAAGCAGTTTTAGATGGTTGATGGTAGACGGTTACCAGGTAGCTGTTCCGTTTGTACCTGATCTGTGTGTTGTTCCTTTTTCTACAGAGGTAGAGTCTGAGCCAACTGAACATGAAAAAGAAAGATCCCTACAGAAAGTCACACACTGGTTACAGGGGTGCTCTGAAGGATATACATCAGCTTCAGGCAGTGTTCACTCAGACACATTCTTTTCATCTGAATAATAATAAACAGTATTACAGTAATAAAACATGAGACATTACCTCCCATTATCCACTTTGCTGATACTTGTATGTCACACACACAACCTATGTTACACAGCTAGTATAAAGCATTGACAAAAGTGTACAGGCTGTTACAGAAAGGTTTAATTAATACCCCTAATTTCAGAAGAAACTTTAGATGAGAACTTCTGTACATACACTTCTGTGCAAAAGTCAGAGACCACTCTTTGTTTATTTAAATTCCAATCAATATGGCCAATAGATACAAGATCAGATATGCAATACCACTTATTTCAGATCTATTAAGTCTGTCCATCTTTCCACTGTGCTAATTTAACTTTTGGGACAGTAAAGTTTGGGCAGCGTTGTTAATTTTCCTGATTAACCTTTATAAAGCATTGATTGTTTGGATAAATAAATTCCGCTAAATATATCATATAGGGGACAAACACAGTGATATTTGAGAAGTGAAATTAAGTTTATATGATTTACATAAAGTGTGCAATAATTGGTTAAACAAAGGTAGGCAGGTGCATAAATTTGGGCACCAAAAAAAAACCTTAACTCAATATTTAGTAGATCCTCCTTTCTACTAAAATTAACAAGGCTGCCCAAACTTTCGCACCCCACTGTACATGGATGGAATGACAATAAAAGCCTCTTGACTTGAGATACAGCTATCCGATGAGTTTTGGCAGGGTTAAGTGGTCGTTGCTTCTTTTTACAAAGTTGCCATTTGCATGATGGTGAAAAACTGATGCTCATGACAACGTCCATGTCCATTCCCATGCCAGTGACCATGACTATGGCTGTATCCAAAATGGCATACTACATACTACTCGCGTCCTACATAATTTCCCGTTAAAGGTGTATCTCTTCTCAGCTGAATGCACAACTCTTAAGAAACAAACAAAAAATCCCTTTCTCAAAAATACAATATCTGTATGGTTTGATTTCCATCCTGGGAAATCTGATCCGGGGTTTGAGATGTGGTCAAGGCAAGGGATAAACTGTGTGTCAGATCTTTACAAAGAAGGGAAAATGATGACATTCGAAGGTCTCAGGAACATCTACAATATTCCTCAAAAGCATTTTTACAAATTCCTTCAAGTATGAAGCTTTATTCTTTCAAAACACAATTCTCCTGATATACCCCCACTATCTTCATTAGAATAAATAATCATGGACCATTTAGAAGGAAGAGGCCAGATCTCTGTTCTTTATAGCTTCATGGTGGTAAAAAAATCAAAAGAATCCTTTAACTGCAGACTTCAAGCCTGGAAGGATAATCTAAAAAAGGAAATATCTGAGGAGGAATGGAGCCTGGCCTGTCTGAAAGCCCAGACACAAATACTAAATACTAACTCAAAACTTCTTCAATATAAGTGGTTAGGCAGATGGTACATCACACCATCCAGATTAAATAAATTCAACTCAAATATTCCAGATACTTGTATCAAATGCAAGCATAATAAAGGTACACTGTTCCACTGTATGTGGGAATGCTCTGAAATACAGGGTTTCATGGAAAAGTGTAATTCCCATAGTGTCATTGATTATTGACAAAGATGTTCCTCTTAGTCCCAAACTATGCATTTTTCAAATACTTCCAGGTGTTTTGAGAATTCGTAAAAAGGAATCCTCCCTGATTAACTTATGTCTTATTGAAACCAAACGGGTAATAGCACAATCCTGTAAAAAAGAGGAAGCCCCTGGTGTACCACAGTGGATAAGAGGAATGACTTCAAATCTCGCATTGGAAAAAATATCCTATTTTATTAAGGCTAAAATGAAGGAATTCAGAGAGATTTGGGAGGTTTTCCTGAATTTTCTTGAAATGGGGGAGCTTACTGACTCTGATGACTGATAATTGAATGACTTGTGCCGGTGCTTTGATATGATGTAAATATAGCTAGCCTGCCAACTGAAAAAACCTAAAGAGAAACACCACAAAAGACCTGGACATTGCTGAAGTGTAACATCTCTGCAGAGAGAGAACTATGAACATTTCGTACCCTTATTATACTTCTCCTCCCCTTTTTTTTCCTTTCCCTTTTTTGTGTGATGTTGCTAAGCTGTTAACTTTCTTTATACAATACTGTTCCAATTTCTTCTGTCATTCTGAAAATCCAGTAAAGATATTGTTTAAAAAAAATACACAGATTTGCAGATTAATAAAAGATAAACTCGCTTTAGAGGTTCCAGTTTAGAGTGAAATAGCCATGGGTAGTTAACAGCTAGGCTAAATGTCAAGTGAACTGGGCAGCATTAGCAGCAGCTAACTCTAAACAGTGGATACAGTAATGACTCTGAGGTAAATGTGAGGAAACCGGTCATGTGACTATTAGCATACTACACTGTAGGTCAAAATTGTTACTGTACCGCATACTACACACAGGGGGCAGCATGCAGTATTTACTACTGTAGAATACAGAATAGTAGTGTACCAATTCGAATACAGCCTGTGACCATAATACAAAAGAAATTACCTGATTATGTTTCCACAAAAAAAAACTATTAAGCCCTAATTTCAAAAACCAAATACCTGCATGCAAATATCTGCCATGTCCAATCCCAATATTCAAATCATGAATAGTCAAAATCAAGTTTTATCAGTGTTTTATCAGTATTAGTCAAGCAAGTGTCAAGTCCTCAAACTTGCGACTCCAGTTAAGTCATGTGACTTGAGCAGACTTGAGTAAAAGTACAAGTGCTCTATCAAAAAAGTGACTTGAGTAGAAGTAGAAGTGTTCTTTAAGCTCCATACTTAAGTGGAAGTACTAAAGTATTCAACAATGTTTGTACTTAAGTATTGCAAGTAGTTTATTCTAAAATTGACTACTTAAGTACTGAAAGTAAAAGTACAAGTATTGTGTTATGTAGTTATTTCATAAAGCAGTCAAACGTTTGAATTTCATTGTTTATATTATTTCAATATGCTTTAATATTATTTCACAATAACTACAATGACAGGAATATACAAGACAGAGTACAGGTACATGGAGTCATCAGTTAACTCTCTAAACAAACCCAAAAGAAAGGCTAAACAGAACTGATAGCAGCATGTCACATACAAGTGCTTTGTATGTAAAAGCAAGTGAGGAGAGAGTAAACAAAAACCGATCAAGTATGTCCCTTCCCCTTTAAATTATCCCTCCTTTCTCTTCCTTGCTTGTGCTTTTTTTCTCCATACTTACTCCCTTCTTAAACTAGTATGCATAAAGCAGTCATTTTTTTGGACGTTAGACATTTTTTTTTCATTCTCGACTTGTTAGGACAACTAAAAGGTATTACTTATGTAAAAATAAATGTGACTAGAGCACCTTAAAACACTGAGCTTAACACAGTGTAAACAAAAACAGATCTCCCTTCCCCTTTAAAGCATCCCTCCCTTATCTTCCCTGTTTGTGCCCTTCCTAAAATGGTATGCATAAAGCCGTCATTTTTAGGAATTTCAAAATCTTCTATTTCTCCTCAAAAGTAGTTGGTTTTCAAAATTGACTGCATTCAGTCTCGCTCTTTTAGGGCTAAAGACTAATCCTGCGACAATAAAAAGTCTCTCGCAGGCTGCTGATGCTGAAAATGGTAGGGCCAGGGACGGTCTCCTTCCTCACCCTCCTCACCACCAAGATCACTGGAAGTTGAAGGTGGTGAAGATGGTGTTTCTTCTATCTCAAAATAAACTACACAACCCTAGCGTTAGTGTTCTCAACGCAGCAGCAGTGTGAACGGAAGAACAGCAGTGTGCGCGGCCACAGCTTGAACGCTTGTTCTGCTCAATGTTGAGGCGGCTTCATCAAACCCAGTGACAGTGCCATCTACCGCTTTGGCGGTGATAATGTGAGTTTGAAATGATTCGTACCCATTTTTATAATTGTAACGAGTAACGATGCAGCACATAAAAAATGTAATGGAGTAAAAGTATTAAACTCATCCAAAATATGTAGTGAAGTAAAAGTGGAAGTAGGAGAAAAAAATAATACTCCAGTAGAGTACAGATACAGCATTTTAGTACTTAAGTACAGTAGTGAAGTAGTTCTACTTCGTTACTATACATCTCTGAACTCACCCAAGCAATAACCACTTTAGCTGTTCTCTGGGTGTTAAATCCTTTAGCTGTTATAAAAGAACAGTATATTGTAATGGTAAACAGGAAATTATGCTGAGAATGATTACCTTTTTCTTTTTCATTGAAATAAACAAATAAAATCTCAGACACCCCTTCTACCTTATACAGGTGCTGGTCATAAAATTAGAATATCATGTAAAAGTTGATTTATTTCAGTAATTCCATTTAAAAAAGTGAAACTTGTATATTATTCATTCATTACACACAGATGGATATATTTCAAGTGTTTATTTCTTTTAATTTTGATGATTATAACTGACAACTAATGAAAACCCCAAATTCAGTATCTCAGAAAATTAGAATATTGTGAAAAGGTTCAATATTGAAGACACCTGGTGCCACACTCTAAACAGCTAATTAACTCAAAACACCTGCAAAGGCCTTTAAATGGCCTCTCAGTCTAGTTCTGTAGGCTACACAATCATGGGGAAGACTGCTGACTTGACAGTTGTCCAAAAGACGGCCATTAACACCTTGCACAAGGAGGGCAAGACACAAAAGGTCATTGCTAAAGAGGCTGGCTGTTCAGAGCTCTGTGTCCAAGCACATTATTAGAGAGGCGCAGGGAAGGAAAAGATGTGGTAGAAAAAAGTGTACAAGCAATAGGAATAACCGCACACTGGAGAGGAGTGTGGAAACAAACCCATTTAAAAATGTGGGGGAGATTCACAAAGAGTGGACTGCAGCTGGAGTCAGTGCTTCAAGAACCACCATGCACAGACATACGCAAGACATGGGTTTCAGCTGTCGCATTCCTTGTGTCAAGCCACTCTTTGTGTCAGGAGTGTCTCGCCTGGGCTAAAGACAAAAAGAACTGGACTACTGCTGAGTGGTCCAGAGTTATGTTCTCTGATGAAAGTAAATATTGCATTTCCTTTGGAAATCAAGGTCCCAGAGTCTGGAGGAAGAGAGGAGAGGCACAGAATGCACGTTGCTTGAGGTCCAGTGTACAGTTTCCACAGTCAGTGATGATTTGGGGTGCCAGGTCATCTGCTGGTGTTGGTCTACTGTGTTTTCTGAGGTCCAAGGTCAATGCAGCCGTCTACCAGGACGTTTTAGAGCACTTCCTGCTACTGACCAACTTTATGGAGATGCAGATTTCATTTTCCAACAGGACTTGGCACCTGCACACAGTGCCAAAGCTACCAGTACCTGGTTTAAGGACCATGGTATCCCTGTTCCTAATTGGCCAACAAACTCGCCTGACCTTAACCCCATAGAAAATCTATGGGGTATTGTGAAGAGGAAGATGCGATACGCCAGACCCAACAATGCAGAAGAGCTGAAGGCCACTATCAGAGCAACCTGGGCTCACATAACACCTGAGCAGTGCCACAGACTGATCGACTTCATGCCACGCCGCATTTCTGCAGTAATCCAGGCAAAAGGAGCCCAACTAAGTATTGAGTGCTGTATATGCTCATACTTTTCAGTTGGCCAACATTTCTAAAAATCCTTTTTTGTATTGGTCTTAAGTGATATTCTAATTTTCTGAGATACTGAATTTATTAGTTGTCAGTTATAATTATCCAAATTAAAAGAAATAAACACTTGAAATCAATCAACTTTTTCAGGTTATTCTAATGTTATGAGCAGCACCTATATACCCTTACAATGCTTTACATATAACCTTCATAAAAAAGCATTACCATAAGAATGGGATACTCTGAAACACCCACACAAGTCTAAGGGCACCATTCAGTACATGGAGCTGGAGTAGTGTTTATAATCCCAACTTGACCATCCAGCATCAGTACTTTGCCTTTACTAATGGTCTTGTGGCTAAATTAAATAAAAACCACACAGCAATGTTCATCCAATTGTGGCAGGGGAGGGGTAAAGTTAAAATGCACGACTATGCCACCTAGGGGAATTTCACCCCTAGGAATTATAACAGGCACTAAAGACACAGAAAAAGCAAAACAGGTTCAAACACACTTGGAGGCCAGAGACATACTTCCCACACTTAATCAAAGTCTGACAATTAACTAAAAAATGGTAACAGGACAGGCCAGAACAAACCCCCTTCTTAAACACAGATACAAGTAATAAACATTAATAAAACTCAATTTAATACTCCATAAATCCTATTACATTTTAATAAAACCTGCACAAGAAGGAACAGGGCTGAGAGTTTAACACGGCAGAGGAAAAATATGGGAATACGGGAGCCTCTTACACTACACACCACGCGTGACCACACCGCACACCTCAATGACACACAAAGTGCTCTAACTACAGGGCTGGTGGAAGGGATTCCACACCCAATTCTGTCTGCCTTGGCTTTAGCCCAAAGCTTCTGTCCAAAAAGAAGGGAAAAAAAAAAACATTAAAAAACACAACAGGTGGTGGAAGGGGAGACCAACAGTTAATAACAAAGAAAGATCACTTCTCAGTTCTCTCAATGAGTTGGATGCAAGCTGCTGGTCTTTCACAAACCCTTCACACCACCCACCCCAAAAGTACTAAACACACAGAGAGAGAGAGAGAGAGAGAGAGAGAGAGAGAGAGAGAGAGAGAGAGACAGAGAGAGAGAGAAGGAGGCACCAATCCCCAGCACCGCTTGGGCTAAAAACCTACAAAATACACCAAAAAAAAGAACCAAAATGATCATATCAACATTAACCAAGGTAAAGATGGATATAGCTCCCATACTTTCCCACTTCAAGCCTGCAGTTTCCCGCCCACAGTGAGGGTCAGTGTCACGGCACAACAACACAGCGGTGCAAGATGGTCGCTAGCACCACTAACCCCTAATCCCAGAAAAAAAGAGTTAGCTAATGTCGCAGTTACACGGACAAAACGTGTACAAAAAGAGCACACGTACCTTCATGCAACGTGAAACTGAGCTGACAGAGACGAGGGAAAAACGGCAACGCTTGCCCGGCAATAACGCAAGCTACAAACAGAACGCAGCAGCGGCTTAATAATTAAAACCACACTGCGACCTCTTAATACAACATC
The DNA here is from genome assembly GCA_024036415.1 of Prochilodus magdalenae. Taxonomy (NCBI): domain Eukaryota; kingdom Metazoa; phylum Chordata; class Actinopteri; order Characiformes; family Prochilodontidae; genus Prochilodus; species Prochilodus magdalenae. Next base: position 29,863 of record JAMWET010007054.1, on the reverse strand, counting down.
GTAGCCATAGATACCCTATAATCGTTGAGGATCCACGAACAACCACAACTCCAACACGGTCACACCAAACAGAGCCACGCTACCGCTGCTGGCACGAAAGTCAGATGCCCCAGAAGAGGAGGGGGTAAACGACAGGTAGTGCACCTACATGTGGCTGTCCCCTGCCTAGCATCGCGAGGGACAGCCCAGCAAATTTAAGAACCCACATACGATTTCTCTGTGTGAGAGCCATTTAGGTGGGGCAAATACAAAACCGCCCTGCTACATAATGTAAAGTTGTCCCAGAAGAATAGAATATGTTACTGTTACATAGACAGAAGAAGATAAAATCATAAAATCAGATCCCAGAAACAGAAGAACAGAGCCTAATAAACCTTGATTTCTTCTGTCTTCACTGACATTAGACATTATTATTTCACTCCAGTAGTAATACTTAACAATGGATTAAGCTTGCTTTTATACGTAGCTTAAGAATGGATTGTTATACTTATGATGCCTGTTTTATAAAACCTCTCACCCTTTTTGTTTCAGTGCCCTACTAACAGAAACAAAAAACATTAGTACTTATAATCAGTGTTTTAATCAGAAATCATCTGAAGGATTCATGTCCCAGAAGAGCAAAGGCTGTTTAACTGCTTGTTTAATGCTAAAAAAGTATCAAGCCACACAAAGGTTAATAATATATGGATCTCTCAAATAAACTGAGGAAATCTATAGGATATTGGCTTTTAAGCTGTTTTATATATATATATATATTGACCTCATTTTAATTAACAGCCATTTTTCAGTGTACAATGATGGTGGACCCTGACAAAGCTTATTACAACAGCTGAAATGCTGATATGCACATGTGACTGATGGGCAGGGCAAATTCCTAAATACAAATGAAAGTAGCAGTGAACCATGAACACGCCACCATTCTCATCTACATCTCATCTCTGTTGGTTTGAGAAACAGGGCGAGTCTCTAACAGGCTATAAACTGCCTCCAGCGCAGTTCAGGGATCTAAAGACTGGAAGAGAGCGGAGCTGATACAGTCTCCTGTAATGGGTGAGTAAAAGGAGTTTTTAATTCAGCAGAGAGCGCAGTGACGCATTCATTCAGTTCTCTTTAAACTGGTGTTAGTACAATGTTAAGAGGCTGATCTTACACAGTAAGGAGCCTTCAGTGCAGAGCTCATCTTTACATGCAGTGTGATCGAGTGACGGTCTGACCATATTAGTTAGTTTTGACCGATTAAACTAGTTAAAGATATTAGCTGCGGTAAAATCTCTATCATGTGTAAATCAGTATTCAGTAGCTGTGACATTAACCAGAGATGAAGGTCTTAATTTATTTTAATGGAGTTTGTGAAGTTGCTGCCTTTACGCCTGTTTAACTACTACACACAACAGTGACTGCTGTACTGAGAAACACTGGTGGTGCCTTAATGCACCCATATAATGTAAAACCAGATTTCCCTCGTTTATTAAAGTCTGAGGTAATTTATAAACATTGTTAAAGTTTACTCATGTACCCTTCACTATGTAGTCCATTCAGTCTATAAGTTATTTGGTATTGATGGAAGTAATTCAGTACAGTTTGATTAGTTGTAACAGTGTATGTGGACGCTGTGATTTAACCTGACTTGCTCTCACTGTAAACTGTTTATGTGATTTAAAACAGTGTATATTACAGAATCTAAGGTGGTTATTAAAATAATATTAGTCTTAATACTGTACTGTATATAAACAAATAATTAATCCGAGACAACTATGATGAAAAGGTCAGTTTCAGCAGTGAAACATATCAAACCTCAAAGTGAAACTTTAAAAATGTCTTTCTGATAGTGATCAGAATGTTGCTGTGAGGAAAAGGCAAGACAGGACCTTCTGTTAAAACCTGCTAAACCACATATTACACTTTAGATTTTGCCCTGCTACCTACTAAACTAACTAACTTAGTATAGTATGGAATTGTGTGTGGACAAATAGGCTGGGCAAGAGCAGTTCAGGCAGACAGAAGTTGAAAGCATGTTCTTAAAACATATGAAAAAGAACTGCTAAAGAAGCTGTTTAGGTACTTTAGGTTTATTTTCTGCTTTTTTTGGACATTTATCACTGTATAAACTCTGTTTGACTGTCCACCGCAGGAAGTTCACATTCTTCCAATGACATTGGACAAGAACATTATAAGAACATGGTTGCTGTAAAATTTCTATACTTCAGCATCAGGTAACCTGTGTTCCTTTGCCAAAGTGCAGAGCAAAAGGATATAATTGTGTTCAATTAATAGTTCAAAGTAGCTGTCATAGTATGTATTAGACACATAGACATGTTATATCTCCACTATCTTAATGTGTGTGTTTATCCCTCTAAGTATCTATCACTTATTCTCTTCTTTGTAGAGCTGAGAGCTGTGGTGTTTGGGGGGAAGTTTGCTGGGAAGAGCTCTCTGATTAACGCTGTGTTTGAAAAAAACCTGCTTCCAACTAAGAAGAGGACTGCTCACTGTAAGAAGCTACAGGGAACCGTATGTGGAAGAGAGCTGACTTTGGTCGACACTCCAGGCTGGTGGAAGCACTTCCCACTGAGTGACACTGCAGAATTCCTGAAACAGGAGCTTGTTCAAGGAGTTTCTTTGTGCCCTCCAGGACCACATGTGATCCTACTGGTTATTGAGATTGACATTCCATTTACTGAGAAACACAGGAAAGCTGCAGAAGACCACCTAGAGCTCCTCGGTGGCCAGATCTGGACACACACTCTTGTAGTGTTCACTAGAAGCCACTCTCTGGGGGACAGAACTTTAGAAGAGCACATTGAAAAGGAGGGAGAAGCTCTACAGTGGGTGATAGAGAGATGTGGGAACAGATATCATGTCTTTGACAGTGCAGCATTAAATAATGAATCTCAGGTGAAGCAGCTGCTGGAGAAGATTGAGGATGTAGTGCGAAGAAACAATGGAGCTCACTTTCAAATTGAGGCAAAAATACTGGAGGAGGCTGCAGAGTGGAAGGAGACTGTCATGACCAAAGCAACATCCAGAGAGTTAAAACTACAAGAACAAACGACACAACTGAACAAAGAAGGTAAGTTACAGTAAATGTGCATAATTATTAGCACGTTTGGTAAAGATGGGTTAAAAAAAGATTTTTGAGGTTTTTTAGTTAAATCCCTGAGACTAATTTTTTTGTTGTGCAACTGAAATTAAGTTTTTAGTAGTTTTGTGTTGTTTTGTTTTGGATCACCTCCCTCCTGGAAGAACCTGGTTTGGATTTTAGTCAATGGCAGAAAAATTTAAATTTGAAGTTGTCTGTTTATAGATTTTATGATGTGGTGTGTCCAAAAAAAAAAAACAACTCCCCATCATAACAGATCCTCCACCATACTCAGCAGTGGAGATGGACTTCTTTTATCGGTTAGATTTTGTTTAGAAAAAATTCTAGAGGTACCAATAAAACCCATTATGTTTAAAAATGTGTAAGAATATTTGTTCTCCTACTGTAAATGTATGACAATTAACTGTTAACATTTAAGACACTAAGTTGATTAACCATGTTTTCATAACCTATTAACCCATAATTAACAAAACTGCCAGTATGAAACTTTAACTGGATTTAAATACCTTTTACTGTTTCCAAAATGTATGAGGTTTATTTTGTTCTTCTCTTTATGATGTTGTTCTGTTTCTCCTCAGGGCTAAGAATTGCGTTGCTGGGTTGGGTTATTGGAGGGAAGAGTTCAGCTGGGAACACCATCTTTAACAGAACTGTGTTTGCTACTAATCAAAGCACTCTCAAATATCAAAGTGTACATGGTGAAGCGGATGGAAGACCAGTAACTGTGATCGATACACCCAGCTGGTTTAAGTACTTCCCCTCTCAGTACACTCCAGCATGGATAAAGTCTGAAATATTTAAGGGTGTAGGTCAGATGGATACCTCCCCTCACTGTATACTTCTAGTGATCCCTGCAGACACGTCATTCAAAGAGGAACAGAAAACAGTCATTCAGGAGAACATGAGCTTCCTTGGAGAGCACGTGTGGAGACACACCATTGTGCTGTTTACGTGGGGTGACATACTTGGAGATCTGACCATAGCGCAGCACATTGAAAGTGAGGGTGAAGCTCTTCAGTGGGTGGTTGAGAAATGTGGGAACAGATATCACCTCTTCAACAATGAGGAGAGAGAGAATCGTGTTCAGGTTACAGAGCTGCTCCAGAAGATTGATCACATGCTGGCTAGACACAGTTTATTTAACCCGAATACTGAGACGTTTGGCCAAATTCATGGAAGGAAAAGCCCCAGTGGTGATGAGAGCAGTTTACAGGATGTTGTCCAAATTGTTGCTGAAGAATGGAGAAGAAGAGATAAAGATCTTCTGAAAAGGGTTTTGAAGGTAAAGAAGGACATAAAGGCCATGCTTCCCAGAAGAGGAGACAGAAGTATGGATAACCCTCCTGTGTGTAAGTCCCGTTATATTATCCACATAAGCCTTCAGCTGTTTTTTAAGCTGCTAGTGGAGTGAGCCCAGATGTGGTGATCAACACATCTAAAACTGTAAATACCAAAATAACAATAACATGATATATTATCTGTAGTGAGTGAGATGAGTTTGAACCCTGAGCACCATGGGAATGAGGAAGTGTCTCAAACAGAGTCTGAAGCATCCGGTGAGTAAATCAGTCCAACTGTTTTATGTGATACAAGGAAATCATGCAAGCAGATCTTACTGTGTCTCTGTGTTCATATACAGATGTAGGAACAGTTCAGGATGAAGATAAAAGCACCCTGAAACTCAAGGATCAGATTAAACAGATGCTTGATAAAGAATGGAGCAGACGAGAAGAGACACTGATGGGAAGATTTCAGGAGATGTGGAGTGAGCTCGGATATAGTGAGAAACAAAACATCAAGTGTAAATGACTAAATACCATTATTAAACAGTACTATAGTGTTATATTACATACAAAATAAATAACAATATACATTTATTACAGTGAGTGAGATGAGTTCAAACACTGAGCACCATGGTGATGAGGAAGTGTCTCAAACAGAACCTGAAGCATCCTGTGAGTAATTCTGTCCAACGGTTTGTTCTATTTTGTGCTAATTAGATTCTACAGTAATGTTCAGAATTGTATTAAACACTGTTTTATATGATAAAAGAAAATCATGGTGCAAAAAAATATTACTGTAACTCTGTGTCTATATCCAGATGTAGGAACAGTTCAGGATGAGGATAAAAGCACCCTGAAACTGAAGGATCAGTTTAAAGAGATGCTTAATCGGGAGTTGAGCAGACGAGAAGGGGTATTAATGGGAAGATTTTTGGAGATGTGGAGAGAGTTTAAATGTGGTGAGAAACAAAACGTCTACTGTATATCACTAATTAACATTGTTAAAACTGTATTATAATAAACTGCTAAGCTGTGGATTTAATAATGAGCAGTTTTAGATGGCAGATGATAGAAATGAGGTTGTCAGGTAGTTGTTCTGTTTGTACTTGTGTGTTGACCTGCGTGCTGTTCCTGTTTCTACAGAGGTACAGTCTGAGCCAGTTGAAGAAGAAAAAGAAAGATCCCTACAGAAAGTCACACACTGGTTACAGGACTGCTCTGAAGGATATGCATCAGCTTCAGGCAGTGCTCACTCAGACACATTCTTTTCCTCAGAATAATCGGTACTGCTATAGAGAGATTACTTAGGTTCTCATATGTAGCTTGTTCTAAAATCATCCACTTTGCTGACTCATATATAGCACATACACACCTTGTGTTACACAGTTAGTATAAAGCATTGATAAAACAGTACAGACTGTTCAAGCAGGCTTTAATTAATATCCGTAATTTCAGATGAAACTTAAATGAGCAGGTGTGTACAAACTTCTGTACATACATGTCTGTGCAAAAGTCAGAGACCACTTTTTATTGATTTAAAATCTAATTTGGCCAATCAGATACACAAAACCATTCTTGTCAGATCTGTTAAGTCTTTCCATCTTTACGTGAAGCAGTTGCTTAAAAAAGGAAATAGCCTGAAAAAGGCTAATTTGCACTTGGGATCTGGAGTAAGGTTTTTAAGGATTGAATCTAAATCGTAATTTGGATTACTTGGATTTCTTTAAAAAAGTTAAAATACAGGATTTGATGTGTAATAAAAAGGTGTGATCACATCAATATATGGTTTAAAATTGAAAATAAAATAACTGACTTATTGGTCTTTTTGAAATAATCTAACAGACAGGTGACCTCTGACTTTTGCATAATAGTGTATAGTGTATATTCATACATTTTGGACCATCAGACTTAATTGTAACTAGATTTGTAGCAGTACATTATTGCTCTACTGTTGTAAGTACTGTAAAGCCGTAGTTGTATGATAAGTGTGTCAGTGGAGACCAGATCTGTTTTGTGTGTAAACATAGATGAATATAAACCTTCTCCTTCTCATTTTATTACATTAAATGTATTATTTAACGCTAAAAATGGACTGAAAAAGTATCTTCTGAAGTGATGTTTTAGTGGTTTCTTTATTCACAGAGACACCTCTTTCAGATTTGTCACAGACTGTATATTATTGCTGTCCAAAGAAAACCATGTATCTCCAAAATGGCAGGTTTACAGGTGGAGGCAAAAACCTAATTTAATTCCAATGTAACCAGAGATTTTGGGCCATTTCTGTTGGTCCATTCATCATCAAATTTGCACACAATGTAAATGTCAGCTCATGTGATCAAATGATGCCTAAACGTAAAAATCAACAAAAATGGAGATACATGTTTTTCTTTAGACAGCGACGACATATTACATTTTTATATGTATTTGTTAGTAACTAGTAGTCCAGCAGGTACAGAGTAGGAATTTGATTGTACAGGGCAACTGCTACTTTTTCTGTGTATATGACAATAAACGCTTGAATCTTGAGTCTTGAATGCTTATTCCTCTCTTCAGTCCGGGCCATAGAAACATAGATTGCTTGATTTCAGTAGTCTGTATACTCTGAAGTCATTGTAATAGTAAAAGATTTGCCTGCAACAAACAGCCAGCTTCCATGCCAGGTGAACTAGATTCCCCTTTCATCCTGTTCTAATGTGGTCAGAACCCCCACCCCACAGAATACTAGCCACCATAAAGCTAGTATTGTTGGGGTGGTGGGTCATTCTCAGCAGTGCATTGACACTGACATGGTGGTGTTGTGTGTGTTGCACTGGTATATGTGGATCAGACACAGCAGTGCTGCTGGAGTTTATGCCCACCTGGTAGATGTAAAGTCAGAGATGACAGCTCATCTGTTGCTGCACAGACTGCTTCAGTCACCCTCTAGTCCTTTCTCAAAGACCACATCATACTCCTTTGTGGTGGTCCTGTGAGGGTCCTGACTAACTGGATGAAAGGAGGATAACAAACTATGCAGAGTATCAAATGGACTGCAGACTGTAGTTGCAGAAGTACAAAGTACAACTATATGGTAATTGGAGCTTACATAATGGAGTGCTGAAATGAGGTACTTTTAATGTTATGGGTATACACATAGATAGATAGATAGATAGATAGATAGATAGATAGATAGATAGATAGATAGATAGATAGATAGATAGATAGATCAACTGAATCAACTGATAGGAATGAAACTTAGGCAGATTTAACATTTTGAGGCATGTAAATAATACCAGTTTCATGCTCGGCTGCGCATGTGATGTAAGTAGGTACAGGCCTTTTCACTGTACCTGATGAACCAACAGCCAAAGACTGGCTGAAATCCCTATTTTTATATTTATGTTATCTAACCATTGATTGAGAGACTTGGTGCTTCCTACATTCATCCAGACACTGCAGTTTCATATTCTTCTGTTTAAATGAAACCAGTCACCCAACAGGCAGTTAGTGCCTCTGTTAACACAGCACCATTGGTTACAGTGCCTCACCTGTGTTAGTGAGGTTGCTATTAACACCCCTGAGGACTGGCAACATGTGACATGGTCCAAAAGCTCCCGGTACCAATTGTTTCAGGCTGATAATAAGGTTCATGTGTGGCACAGACCCTAGGAAGCAGAACCAAGCTGTCAACAAGGCACTCTTCTGGCTAGTTTTGGTTTAATACTGATGCTGGGTGTGTTCTCTGGTATGGGTGGGGTCATCTTGTCTGCCCAAACATGCCTGCTATGCTTTTCGCTTGATGACCATTTGCACCCCTAAAAGAACGTAATGTTTCCCCCAATGATGGGATATTCCAGAATGCATCAACCCAGTGACTGGGCACTGACTGACTGTGTGTGGCGTGCCGACTGCCACTGTTCGTTTGGTCTGTATTTGTTTTGTTGAATACCTGCTCACCTTTGCCGCACAACTGGCCTGCTGCCTCGGCGAAAACATCATAGATGTGGCGGTAAACGCGGTGGGCTGTTGGTGAGAATGAAATCTGGCTTAGTTTCTCCTGGACATAATATCTGCCGTGTTTTCGCAGAACATGCATTGGATCGTCCGTCTTTTGCTCTCTGGTACTCTCTTAGCCCTGGATACACCTGGTTGGTACCTGTTGTCGGTCATGACAAGGAGAACCAGACACCCGTTGTTCAATCTGCCCGTTTTCGAGGAAGAGGGGTGAACTTTCAAAACCTTCAACCACTGGATCGAGCACCTCAGACAGTAAATGCCCTGTTTCTACCAAGGAAGCTTTGATTAATGCTAGATCTCTGGCAAATAAGACGTTGATTTTAAAGGATTTTTTCACTTCTCATGGGCTGGATCTGTTGTGCGTGACTGAAACTTGGGTAAATGCTGGAGACTTAAGCGCATTTTCAGAATGTGTACCACTAGGTTGTACATATTTTAATTCCCCAAGGACGACTGGACGTGGAGGTGGAGTAGCAACTATTTTTAAAGAAACATTTACCTGTCGGCAATTGTCGCCAGTGATCTACTCCAGCTTTGAACTGAATATGTTTGAGCTGGGCCAATCTCATCCAATGACTTTTCAGAGTTTCTGGCTGGAATTATGCAAAGGATGACAGTGTTTTAGTTGTTGGAGATTTTAATATTCATGTATGCTGCCCCACTAAGCCGCTGGTCAAAGAATTTTTAAGTATTATTGACTCTTTTAATCTTGTGCAGTTTGTGGCTGGTCCCACACAAGAGCATGGACACACATTAGATCTCGTTTTATCATATGGTCTGTCGGTTTTTAACATTGATAGGTGATGCAGTGTTTTCTGATCATATGCCTGTCTTATTTGAAATGTTTTTTCCCCATGTTACCAAACCATGTGCTCTGGGTCATCGCTGTTGTGTTTTTACTCCTACCACTGCTGTACAGTTCTCGGATGCTTTTAAAGATGTGCAGATCATTTCAGGGGTCCTCTCGTGTCTTAATACAGAGGAACTAATCTCTTTGTTTTATTCCTCATGCCGAAGTATTTTGGACATGGTTGCTCCAGTAAAAATTATGCATTCCAAACATAAATCAACCTTGGCTGAATGTCACCACTCGTGTCGCTAGACGAGAATGTAAAAGATAGGATAGGATTAAAGGATAGCTGGAAGAAATACAAGATAGTTGTAAAAGCTAAAAAGGTGAAATATTTCTCTGCTCTTGTTGCAAATAATGGTCATAAGCCTCAAGTTCTCTTTAATACCATCAGTGCTGTTCTTAATGCCCCCAGATCTCATTGTCCTGATATTTCTTTGGACAACTGTGAAAGGTCTTTACACGTTTTTGTAGAGAAAGTTGCTAATATTAGATCTTCTATTACACTTCCTTTCTATAACCCATCTATTGTAGTCATTTGCTCACTTGCTTTGACCAGTTTGAGCCTGTCTCTCTTTCTCTTTTAAAGGAAATTATCATTCATTTGAAGCCTTCAGCTTTTCCTCAGATGTTGTTCCCCCTCATTTTTTTCATTTGCCATTGTGTACAGCAGCCTTACATCAGCAATCAAGCCAACTGATTTTAAGCATGCAGTGGTGCAACCTTTGATTAAAAAAATCTAATTTAGATCCCTCAGTGCTGTCTAATTTTAGACCCATTTCCAAACTCCTGTTTCTCTGAAAGGTTTTGAAGAGAGTTGTATTGCAGCTGCTAAATTATTTTAATAGAAATGGTATTCTAGAGGTGTTCCAGTCTGGGTTTAAACCCCTTCATTGCACTGAAACTGCACTGTTAAGATTTTTTAATGATCTTTTATTAATTACTGACTCAGGGGATTCTGCCATTCTTATCTATCAGAAGTTTCTCTGTCAGCCTTGGTGATCTTGTATCCTCTTCAGCACCTCTCACATGTGGGGTTCCGCAGGGTTCCATTCTGGGTCCAGTTTTATTTTCATTGTACATGTTTCCCTTGGGGTCCATTCTGAGGAAATATGGTATCTCCTTTCATATGTACGAAGATGATACCCAAATCTATTTGCCTCTACGACGAAGAGATACAAACTTAAAAATGCTGCTAGACTGTCTTGAGGACATCAAAGTGTGGATGGTTTTAAATTTTTTAAATTTCAATGAAAGTAAAACTGAAGTGTTGATTTTTGGACCCAGTAGTGTCACTGAGGCCCCTTATAAGGACTTATGTTCTTTGGACACCTATGTAAGAACATATAACACATATCACCCATATTGGCTTCCCTTCATTGGCTTCCTGTCCGGTTTAGGATTGATTTTAAGAATTTGCTCTTTGTTTATTAGTCATTGAATGGCTTAGCTCCAACCTATCTCTTTGAGCTTCAGCCATACATTCCATCAAGGTCACTTAGATCTGCTGATCAGCTTTTTCTGGTGGTCCCTAAATTCAGGCTGAAGCAAAGGGGTGATTGTGCCTTTTCAGTTATAGCCCCTAAACTATGGGATGAGTTGCCACTACATGTTAGGCTAGCCCCTACACTGTTAGTTTTTAAATCCTGTCTGAAATCTCATTTTTATTCTTTGGCTTTTAATGTGAGTTAATGTTGTGGTTTTGTTTGTTTGTTTGTTTTTATGTATGTCTGTCTATTATTGGAAAGCACTTTGGTCAACATTTGTTGTTTTAAAATGTGCTTTATAAATAAAATTGACATTGACAACCCATTGGGCCCAAGCCATCCTGGTTTGATATGCATTCTGGAGAGTTCCAACAAATGGTATGGACTACATGTTTACATGTTAGCTATCCCATGATTTTCGGCACGGTTAAGTGGTCATTTCTTCTTTTTGCAACGCTTGCCATGTGCATGATGATGAAAAACTGATATCCATGACAAAGTCCATGTCTTTTTCCATGGCAGTGACCATGACTGTAGCTGTATTCAAAATGGCATACTACATACTATTCACGTACTTATGTACCCAAAAGTAGTATGTAGTATGCAACCAATCTGAAGATCTGTAGTGTACTGAAGCTATCCAAATGATGTACTACTACAATCAGACTTTCTAGTGTACAGGGGAAACTGTCTTTGTGGTTTACTGCATCCTATCATGCACCGTGGCCTCCACCAGCTCAGCCTGCTTCAACCATAGAAAATGGTGGCGGGTGACACTGAGACGCAAAATGCAGCCAACTCAGAGTATAAATGTGGGTGTAGTGATTGTAGTGGAGAATGTTTTAAACAGAATGAGCCTCGGAAAGACCAAACGTCTTTGAAGTGAACTGGGCAGCATTAACAACCGCTAACTCTAAACAGTGGATACAGTAATAACAGCTCTGAGGTTAATGTAAGGTAACTGGCCATGTGACTATACACTACACTAGGGCTGTACACGACTCAGAATTTTGTCAGTCGAATCGGATTCGCCCGTCCTGACTGACTATTCGTTTGTGATTTTTCTCCATGTACATTATCTAGTACTCAGTAAATCATGGCATACGTTTCAGATCTGATGTCCTTCTCATTTAGAAAGTCAGCAGAGTCACAGGAATATGTTTCTAAACTAAAAAAGACACAGCATATAATGATCGATTTGAATTGGAGTCTGATTTAATTACAGAATACAGCGTCGGGCAGCAGCTTGTATTTATGCTAAACATTAGCGCTTATAGCCTTATTAATGTCACTTTTAACAGCTTCTTCAGTAGGATGGCCCTTTCTTTTTTCATCTCTCATGAATAATGCACTGCTAAATAAAACCAAATTAGTCAATATTTAAATTATTTATAGGGTATTATTACCCACACTGAAATATTAATTATAATAATTAATAATAGGCAGATTAAGTGAATGTACTTATTTTTAAATAAAACTAATCTCAGCTGTAGACGAATAAATAAAAATATCTGTAATTTAGGTTCTAAAATAATAGACCTCTAATAAAACAAACGTCTCCACTCCATTTTTCCTCCACCGCAAAAAGCCATTATGTCTAAAACGAAAGTCAGCTCACTCGTTTGAAGCACTGTTCGATGTCTGACTAAATGACGAGCAGAGTTAGGTTTCATTTGTTCGGGTTGTCTTCTTTGAAAGCTCCTCCAGACTCCAGGCTTTCTCTGAGACATCGCTCCACCTGTGTTTCTCAGCTTCACAGCTTTAGCTTCCTTCAGCGGTGAACCACTAGTGCACGTTGACATGCCTCATAGCCCAGCTAGAACTTAAATATATATTTTTCATTACTGTTTTAATAATTATTAAAATGTCTTTTAAAATTCTTAAAGTTCTTGTGCATTTTAGTAAGGTTTAGTCTGTTTTACGAAGAAAAAAAAGGTCACGTTTGTCAGTCGACTTGAAGGGTCTCAGTCGACTTAAAGGGTCTCTGACTTACGATTCGACTCGTTGACTTCTAGAGGGCAGTCCTACACTACACTGCATGTCAAAAGTTCAAGTTTCAGGTTTATTTGTCATATGCACAACATGTCAGGACATTTTTGCATTGAAATGCTTGTGGTGAGGCTCAAGTTGGTACTCTATATAAAACTATATACATACTAAACATTAAAATGAAGAGATATAAAAGTTATATTAAATACAAAAAACACAAAATATACACAAAAATACAGAATATACAAAGACAGGAGAGGTCTGTAGAAATTCTGATATGTACATTTATGAGACAGGTATAGTCTGAGAGAGAGTGGAGCTTAATATAAATATGTATGTTTATGGCTGTTACTGTTGTATAAAGTGACTTAGTGTCCATAGCAGTGCTATATAGAGTATTAATAATGAAGTGTCCGAGTGCAGTGGTGTTGGTGAAAGGTTCACAGCTTGTTCAGGAACCTGATGGCTTTTGGGTAGAAACCGTTCATTACTCGGTTTGTTCTGGCCTGGATGCTGCGGTACCTCCTGCCTGATGGCAGTAAGGTGAACAGGTCGTGTGCTGGGTGGCTACAGTCCAACCGGATCTTCTGGATTTTCCTCAGGCAGCAGGACTGGTAGATGTCCTGCAAGTCTGGAAGTTTGCTGCCTATGATGGACTCCGCCGTCCTCACCACTCTCCTTAGGGCCTTGCGGTCATAGGCAGTACAGCTGCCGTACCAGACAGTGATGCTCTCTATGGTGCATCTGTAGAAGTTGGTGAGGATGTCAGGAGGCAAACCAAACTTCCTGAGCCTTTTCAGGAAGAAGAGGTGCTGACGGGCAGACTTCACTACTTTGTTGGTGTGGAGTGACCAGGAGAGGTCATCAGTGAGGTGTACCCTGAGGAACCTAAAACTGCTGACCCTCTCCACCTCAGCTCCATTGATGTACAGGGGAGAGTGACCACCCCTCTGCAGCTTCCTGTAGTCTACGATCATCTCCTTAGTTTTGCTGATTTTGAGACTGAGACGGTTGTGGCAGCACCACTCTGACAGGGCGCTGACTTCGTCTCTGTAGGCAGTCTTGTCTCCATCTGTGATGAGGCCTAGGATGGTGGTGTCATCAGCAAACTTGAAGATGGTGTTGGATGTGTGCCTGGCTACACAGTCATGTGTGAACAGGAAGTACAAGAGGGAGCTGGGGACACGGCCTTGAGGAGCCCCTGTGCTCAGAGTCAGCGTAGAAGAGAAGCTATTTCCTACTCTCACCACCTGGGGTCTACCTGTCAGGAAGTCCAGAACCCAGTTGCACAGATGAGAGTTCAAACCCAAGTCTGTGAGCTTGGGGATGAGTTTAGCCGGGATGATGGTGTTGAATGTTGAGCTGTAATCTATGAACAGCATTCTCACATAGGTGTTCTTCCTGTCCAAGTGTGTGAAGGCAGAGTGCACTGTCAGTGCAATAGCGTCATCTGTGGATCAGTTGGAGCGGTATGCAAATTGGTGAGGGTCCATGGTGGCTGGAAGCAAAGAAAAGATGTGGGTTTTGACCAGCCGCTCGAAGCACTTCATAGCTGTTGATGTCAGTGCAACAGGGCGGTAGTCATTCAGGCAGGTGATAGCCGGTGTCTTGGGAACTGGAACAATTGTGGTTCTCATAAGACTGTGACCTGCTACCCGAACCAGAAACCCTGGCTGAATGGAGAGGTGCGTTCTCTACTGAAAGCCAGGGATGCTGCCTTCAGGTGTGGCGACTCACAGGTGTTAAGAGGGCCAAAGCTGCATATGCTCTGAAAATCCAGGGACACTTCTCCTCCCAGGATCCAAGGAGCATGTGGAGGGGAATTAAGTGCATCACAGACTATAAAACCAGAGATGCACAATGTTCCAAAGACTCCTCCCTGCCCGAGGCTCTCAACAAATTCTATGCCCGCTTTGAGGACCCTGACACCCCGCCCAGCATAAGACTCACCCCTACACCTGGAGAAGTACCCCTCAGTGTGACACCAGCAAAAGTAAGGAGGACCCTCAGGAGGATCAACCCCCGGAAAAGTGCTGGTCCGGATAACATCCCCGGACGAGTACTACGGGAGTGTGCTGATCAGATCTCCGAGGTCCTGGCAGACATTTTCAACATCTCCCTCACTCAGGCAGCTGTTCCCACCTGCCTGAAGACCGCCACCATCATCCCGGTCCCCAAGAGCTCCACAGTGACAGGTCTGAATGACTACCGGCCGATAGCTCTCACGACGATAGTCACTAAATGCTTTGAAAGACTGGTTATGACCCACATAAAAGCCACCATCGACGTCACTGTGGACCCACACCAGTACGCCTACAGGAGGAACCGATCCACAGATGATGCCATTTCCTCTGTGGTCCACTCTGCCCTTGCCCACCTGGAGCAGAAGGACTCTTATGTCCGTATGCTCTCTAGGGACTTCACATCCGCTTTCAATACTATGATACCCCAGACCCTGACAGATAAACTCTCCTCACTTGGTCTGCACTCTTCTCTCTGCAAATGGGTCCTGGACTTCCTGACCAACAGGCCGCAGTCTGTGAGAATCCACAACCTCTCCTCCTCCACCACAATCCTCAGCACCGGCTCCCCTCAGGGCTGTGTGTTGAGCCCCCTCTTGTTCAGACTGCTCACATATGACTGCTCACCCATCCACCCAGGCTGTCATATTGTGAAGTTTGCGGATGACACGGCAGTGGTCGGATGCATCACGAACAGTGATGAGTCTGGCTACAGGCAGGAGGTAGAACACCTGGAGGGCTGGTGCAGAAAGAACAACCTCTGCATCAACGTAAAGAAGACGAAGGAGATGATTGTGGACTTCAGAAGGGGCAGACATGCCCACCTCCCCCTGCATGTCGGAGGGTCTGCGGTGGAAGTGGTCTCCAGCTACAGGTACTTGGGTGTTCACCTGAGCAACAACCTCACCTGGAGCAACAACACTTCCAGCCTGGTCAGGAAGGCACATCAGCAGCTCTACGTCCTCAGGCGGTTGAGGCGAGCTGGGCTCGGGAGCTCGGTCCTCACCTCCTTCTACAGATGTATGGTGGAGAGCGTCCTATGCTCCAGCATCAACGTGTGGCACGGAGGCTGCTCTGCTGCAGACAGGAAAGCTCTGCAGAGGGTGGTGAAGGCTGCACAGAGGTCTGTCGGAGTCAGCCTCCCCACCACCACGGACATATACACCTCCAGATGCAGGAAGAGGGCTACCTGCATCATGAAGGACCCCACTCATCCAGCACACTCACTTTTTGTCCCGCTCCCCTCAGGCAGGAGGCTGCGGAGCATTAAGTGTAAGACGAACAGACTGAGGAACAGCTTCATTCCGGAAGCTGTAAGACTTTTAAATGCCACTTAGTGGAACCACTGCACTTTGAGGACACTAGTCACTTTAAATACACTCAGCTGCTACCTTCTCCATTACCTGCTGCTCTTTCTCTCTGTATTTTATTTTTCTTTTTACATATATTTTTATATATTTATGCATATTTTATTTATTTAAGTACTGCTGTCTGGGTAAAACTGGGTCCTTGGGTACCACAATTTCGTTCCACCCCATGTACCACATGTGATGTGAATGACAATAAAGTCTCCTTGAATCCTTGAATCTTTGAAGCATGTGGGAATCACTGACAGTCTTAGGGAGAGGTTAAAGATGTCAGTGAAAACCTCAGCCAGCTGGATGGCACATGCTCTGAGCACCCGATTGTGAACACCATCAGGACCATGTGTTTTGCGTGGGTTAACTGCCTTGAAGGATCTGACCACCTCAGACACCGAAATGGATGGAGCGCAGCTTTCCTGATCTGCTGGGAGTTTCGTAGCTGGGGAGGTGTTGTTTGCCTCAAAACAAGCATAATGTGAATTTGTGAGGAGGACAACCCCATATCACAGATCCCACCACCTTTGTAGTCAGTGATACCGCGGAGACCATTCCACATGCGCCTGAGATCGGACCCACGGTAGTTAGACTCCACTCTGTCCCTATAGTTCCTTTTGGCCAGCCTGATGGTCCCCTGAAGGTCGTACCTGGCTTTCTTATAACTCTCCAGGTCACCAGTGTTGTAGGCTGTGGTCTGAGCTCTTAGTTTGGCTCGGACCTCAGTGTTGATCCAGGGCTTCTGGTTGGGAAATGTTCTGACATTGATCTTTGGAACAATGTCATCAGTGCATTTACTGACGTAGCTTGTGATAGAGTCAGTGTATTCATTGGTGTCAGTGCCAGCTGCATCACGAAACATCTGCCAGTCTGTGGTTTCAAAGCAGTCCTGAAGTGTGAAGATGGCCTCTTTGCTCCATTGGTAGACGGATTTTGAGCTTTGTCTGTATGCAGGCAGGAGAAGAATGGAGGTGTGACCAGCTTTGCCGAAGGCAGGGCAGGGGAGGGGTTTGTAACTGTCCTTAAGTGCAGTGTAGCAGTGATCAAGAATCTGTTCGGTATAGAAAATCTGTAAATTATGAGAATGAGTAAGGAAATCGAGGCTAGCTTCCTTGCGCCCGGAGCCACCAACATTGTCTTTTTTCATTCCCTTTTTGTGACTCTTAATGGCGCAGTAACACATATACTGAATAACTGGTCGTTGGTTGACATATGACCAGAGAGACAAGGATGTGACAGTATTCCAGTTATTGATTAAGCTACATCAATATTTCTGAACTCCTTTAATTAATAAATAATTTTAGAACTCAGCCTTCAGAATTTGTGTTTCTAATGATAAAAGAAGATGTATGTTAATGAAATAATAAAAATACATTAAAAAGTATTGATATCAGGAGATGTGTAACTGTAATAGAAAAGAAAAGACCATTCTCACCCGTTCCTTAACCTCCTTTATATTGTTTTTTTTTCTTCAGTTAATTATCTCAATATATATATATATATATATATATATATATATATATATATATATATATATATATATATAGATATATATATATTTTTTTTGATATATATATATATATATATATATATATATATATATATATATATATATATATATATATATACACACACACACACACACATATATACACACACACACACACACATATATACAGCATTTTACATTCGCATATACAATAGACCAAGTAAAGTATCAATTTATAATAATTGACAGCTATCTTTAAAAGGATCACTCTTAAAATCTGAAAGGTGCATGAAAATTTACCATGACTCAAAGCACACCAGTGTCACCAGTGACAGGCTTGGGATTCTAGATTCACTCAGATAGAGTCACTGCAGGAACTATCTCTGAGGAAAGATAAAAAGTCAGACAGAGGATCAGCTATTTTATATTTTCCCTCATCTATCTTTAAAACTTACTGTTTGTTACGTTCTGGTGGTCTCACCTTGTCCTGATTCTTTCAGCAGTGTTTCCCATGGTGGTGAAAAAACACATGATCATGCCCATGGTAATGCCACTGATGATGCCTATGATGTCCACAGAAATCTAAAACGGGGTCATGAATTCCATGTCCATACCCTCCATGAGGCCATGGAGGATAGCAGAGTCCTCCCAGTTGTGGAAATGGGCATGACATGATGTTGTAAAGACTTCCCTGAACCCCTTGCTGATGACGGTGAGGTTGTACAATGATCCGATACTGAAACAGAAAGTTATCAGAGAGTACTTGTTACTGTATATAATATATAATAATTACACACTAAAGTACTGTAAGAGTGGTGAAGACCTAGATTTCAAACCTCCATTATTACATCATCTAGCTTATTACTAAACCACATGTTTCATCATTGAGGGCAGACCTAACAAAAACTGATATTTTGTTGTCTTTCAGACTGTCTGAAGAGAAATAAAGCAGATCTCATTGTAAAAAATGAGATGACAAGCTGTCGCTCTTCTTATTATCTGTGATATGAACTGTATGACTGATGAGGAGAAACCGTGGTTAGTGGTTTATTGACAACAGACTCAAACAGGGTAGAGCTGGCTGAGGTTCTCGTTGTTTAAACAGATCTGGATCCAAAACTACTTAGGTATCATTCTGCCGCTTTCCATGTGCTGGGAAAAACTCAGCTAAAATTTACACAACTTAGTTAACCCTAGCTCCTATTGGCAAACGCTTACTTTTTAAGGATACTCTGGGTATAGACTGTGGATTTTATAAGGTGTTTCTTGCTTTAAATCCCCATCTGTGTGTTTTGGTTGTTTTGGTTGTCAGGCTTGTCAGTCAGACAAGCTGACAAATACAGCTAGCTAGCTAAGGCGGAGCAAAGGCAGAGATAGCTATCTATCTTTGCTTTAGCTGGGCAGAACATAAAAACAACTTATAACTGGAAAATGAAGAAGTCAGTTTAAGACCCACAGACTATATCATGGAGATCCACAAAAAGTTGGCTACTGTGCCATATCTGTGTCAGAAGTGTGTCATATCTGTTTTGAGACAGGTGGGCCAAATGCATATTTTACATATCTGAGCCATCTTTGGCTCACTGCAGATTGCCAGTGCCAACAGTGGGCCAGCACTGCCATAGCTTTGCCAGATGTAGCTCATATCTGCAAGCTATCTGGGAACCTGAATTGAATTGTAACCCATCAGCTGCAGACATTTATTCTCTTTGACCGTCTCTCCTCTCCCTCTCATTCCCATATCGCTGCAAACGCAGAGGCCCCAGTGAGAAGCCTGGAAGCATTATGAGAACTGGAGAGTGCACATGCACTGTACAAACCCTGTACCATTCACTGTATCACATCATCTGGTTTAGAGATGGGGAGATGGGGAATGACCAGTGAGTCGATTCACCTCACCTGTATTTACCTGCCTAAGGAGCCGATTCAATTGCAGCCAGTCGTTGATTGAGTCTTTGAACCAGTTTAGCGAAGTGGTTTGTTTGTTGTGTTCATTATAGGGACGGGAGATACCTCTGGTTTTCTGTTCGCTCTGATACTAAGTAATACCAAGGCTAATATCCCAACACTGATACCAGTAATGATACTATTAAGTATGTGGTTTTCTGCAGAGATAAATGTAAACAAAATTGTAACAGAAAATCTGACATTAATACTAAACAAGCTTTTAGAAAAAGAGTTCTCTCTTTGCATTTTTGTATTTAACGTTATTAATTAAGTCCTCAATAATGTTCACATTATGTGCTCAGTTTAGCTGGTACGTTACATATAGCTAAAATTCAGGAATTCTGTGTGTATTCATTCAGATAACATTTAAACTGGCACATTAAAAGGGTACTTTGGCAGGGACACATGCAGCCCATCCCTCATCCAACTGCACCACCCTTACAGTAAAAAAAAACAAAACAAAAACATTGTACATCAATATTTAGGACACAAGCCCTGGTGTGTTAAGCAAATTGTTGCTGTAGCTGCTTGATTTGTGAGGTGAGACGCTTTATTGACAATACATGAGTCCAACACAGTGATGTGGAAACAGGGAACCAAACAAACAGAACTGCAGACAAAAAACATAAGATAAACATGAACATGAACCAGGAAACTGTCAAGCCAGCAGAGTAAAGGTGCCATGCATCTGTGTGTGAATAGTTACATTTAAGAGTTTATTGCAAGGGGGCAGGTTTAGTCACAACCCACCCCTATACCCCCTCATCTGACAACACACCGCCCCGACCCCAAACATCAAAGTATGCATTGAAAAATGTCCTTTTGCAAGTTAAACTTGGTGTCCCATTTACACTAGAGAGCAGTGTTTTACTCACTGAGCAGCCTCACTTTATTTTACTTAACAGTTGTTAAACTGGTATTTAGCTATTTTGTTCTTGTTGTTAAAATATTTGATGTGTCCTTATTTTTTATTTAAATGAAAATTTCAGAAAACAGTCCCTGAGATGACTTTTAGTAAAATGAGGAGCACATTTAATTTAATTGGACTTTATTAAATAAAATACATTTATAACAAAACTAATAAAAGTATGACCAAAATTATAAAGCATATAAGCGGTATTTACACTATGGTTAAAATATAACTTAAAAATGTGAACTATATATGGTGGATAAATAAAAACATGAACTATATATGGCCTTATCAAAATGTTTTACACATTATAATATTATAAACAGTTTTTAGACTGCTAATAATTCTGCACTGGATGTGTATATTTATATTTATATTCAGAAAAAATAGTCATTTTATGAGAGAAATGAAAAGTTAAGGTGTGAATACAAGCTTTTTGATTCTTTAAATAAAATGGCAGTGTTGATGTAGTATGTGTTATACTGGCCATCATATGATGCTGACGGACCTTATTTCTATTGACAGTTGTCTGAATTAACACTAATAGCGCAATAAGATGTGTAGTATATGAGCATGATTGATGAGAGGGGCAAATTCTTAAAACATCTCTAACTTATAAGAGCTCACAGTGACGTATGTGTCACAAGCCCTTTAAAAGTCTGTAAAGTTCTTTATACAGCTTTATCATTCACCTAACCACATGGAGTCCCTGGGTGACCTATACCGAACATCCTGGATGCAGTCACATGACAGTTGGTAAACATATGACCTTATTTAGAAAATGGTGATGTGCTTGGTTTGTGCAGTTAGAGACCAAACCAGCTAATTTTAAAGTCTGGGTTTTCTACCTATAAGATTTTAACCCATTTAAGAGCTCTCATGTTCTAATAGCATGTTCTATAATACATACACCCATATTCTATATGACATATACCCATATTCTATATGACATATACCCATATTCTA
This sequence comes from Prochilodus magdalenae, assembly GCA_024036415.1. Taxonomy (NCBI): domain Eukaryota; kingdom Metazoa; phylum Chordata; class Actinopteri; order Characiformes; family Prochilodontidae; genus Prochilodus; species Prochilodus magdalenae. Next base: position 8,467 of record JAMWET010007054.1, on the reverse strand, counting down.
TATTACACATACCCATATTCTATATTACATATATCCATATTCTATATTACATATACCCATATCTATATTACATACACCCATATTCTATATAGCATATACACATATCTATATTCCATATACCCATATTCTATGTTACATATACCCATTCTGATGCCATTTGTAGAACACCATGATGGAATACCAGTTATGAAATTGTTGTTGTTATGACATACGCTACCAGTATTATGACCCTATAATACTAACAGAAGATGCCATGTGACCTCTTTGTCACAATAAGATTGATCTTTTATGATCTTATAACTGACCCTTCATTATTTTCCCTTAAGGGGAAACGGCTATGGGCTCCTATGGGCAAAACTATAAACGAAAGCAGCAGTGAAGCATGAAGACACCATCATCCTTATCTACATCTTTCACCTGAGTGTTTAGTAAACAGTGCGAGTCTCTAACAATCTATATATGCAGTTCAGGGATCTGAAGACTGGAGGAGAAGATCAGTCTGAGAGCGGAGCTGATACAGTCTCCTGTAATGGGTGAGTAAAAGGTGGTTTTAATTCAGTAGAGCACGCAGTGATGCATTCATTCAGTTCTCTTTAAACTGGTTTCAGTACAACGTTAGGAGAGATGAAGGTCTTGGTGTATTGTAATGGATGTTGTCAGAAGTTACTGCTTTACACCTGTTTAACTACTACACACAACAGTGACTGCTGTACTGAGAGACACTGGTGGTGCCTTAAAGAACCCATGCATGCGGTAAAACGGATTTTCCTCTTTTATTATTAAGTCTGAAGTAATTCATAAACATTATGAAAATTCGATCATGTACCTTCTCTACGAGGAAGTTGTTTCATCCTCTTTCTAAAATTAAATGTAGAATATGTAACTTAACATCTGGTCATACTGAGTTCCATTTATGGACAGTGTTCAGATTGGTTAATACGTTAAGCAGATACACATTAACGCAAGTAAATGAATATAAATTATCTGAGAAGGGTTAAGAAAGCTCTTTGATGTTGATCTAAGTCATTTAATTGATTTCTATTTATTTGTTTATAAGTTTTGAAACAGTGTATATAACAGTATCTAAGAGGGTTGTAATTAAAAAATAATAATAAATCTGTGATATAATACTGTAATGTGCATCACAGTATTATGTACATCACATAATACTTATGATGAACAAAAAATAGTTTCAGAAAACTTAAATATGTAATTAAGAGAAGCCAAAACAGAATGTCCTACTCAAACCTGTAAAATTGCATGTCACCCTTCCACTAAACAAATAAGCATTACTCCATAGTCTGGGCCGACTGTAGGTAAAAACATGCCAAACAACCTTTGCTAATGTAAGGAAGCTGCAGGAAGCTGTGTAGGTACTTTAGATTTTCTTGCTGTTCTTTTTTTCTAAAAAGAGTTTCTAATCTTGTAAATAGTTCTGACGGGGATTACCTAGCTGGTTAACTAGAGAAACGTTTCGTCTGTTGTGTTGTTTAAACAGTGAATGTGATTCAGAACATTACACAATGTACAAACTGAACTGAAAGTTCACATTCTCCCAATGACATGGTTTGTGTAAAATGTCTACAGTTCAGCATCAGGTAACAGGCTTCCCTCAGCCAAAGTACAGAGTGACTTCTGAGTTTTGGTACTTTGTTTGCTTGAGGAGAGCAATGTTTATACAGTGGAGGAAATAAATATTCGATCCCTTGCTGATTTTGTAAGTTTGCCCACTGACAAAGATATGAACAGTCTATCATTTTAAGGGTAGGTTTATTTTAACAGTGAGAGATAGAACATAAAAAAGAAAATCCAGAAAATTACATTGTATAAAATATATACATTTAATTGCATTTTTCAGAGCGGAATAAGTATTTGATTCCTCTAGCTAAGACTTAATACCTGGTGGCAAAACCCTTGCTGGCAAGGACAGCTGTCGGACGTTTTTGTAGTTGATGATGAGGTTTGTGCAGATGTCAGGAGGAATTTTGGTCCACTCCTCTTTGCAGATCATCTCTAAATCATTAAGATTTTAAGGCTGTCGCTTGGCAACTCGGACCTTCAGCTCCCTTCTTAAGTTTTCTATGGGATTAAGCTCTGGAGACTGGCTAGGCCACTCCATGACCTTAATGTGCTTCTTTTTGAGCCACTCCTTTGTTGCCTTGGCTGTATGTTTTGGGTCATTGTCATGCTAGAAGTCCCAGCCAAAACCCATTTTTAACGTCCTGGTGGAGGGAAGGAGGTTGTCACTCAGGATTTTACGGTACATGGCTCCATCCATTCTCCCACTGATGCGGTGAAGTAGTCCTGTGCCCTTAGCAGAGAAGCACCCCTAAAACATAATGTTTCCACCTCCATGCTTCACAGATTTCCTTTTTGATATTCTGTCTCTCACTGTTAAAATAAACACACCTTTAAAATGATTGTTCATATCTTTGTCAGTGGGCAAAACTTACAAAATCAGCAAGGGGTCAAATATTTATTTCCTCCAATGTACAGTTAGCTAGCTGGCTTTAAGCTGTAATCCATAACAAAGAATGTATCTGTCTAATTATCAGCTCTAGTTAACAAGACTAGTGTATACAAGTTTATACAGATTTAGTGATTGTAGGCGAATGTCTGTTTTATTCTACAGGAGTGTAATTAAACATTGAATTATAAACATACTGCCTTGAATAATTTTGGCACATTTTCTTGGCTTTCCAAATGAACCACTTTTACCTTATATTCTATTTCTTATACTCTTCTTTATAGAGCTCAGAGCTGTGGTGTTTGGGGGGAAGTTTGCTGGGAAGACCTCTCTGATTAACGCTGTGTTTGGAAAAGACTTGCTGCCACCTAAGAAGAGGACTGCTCAGTGTAAGAAGCTACAGGGAAGCGTATGTGGAAGAGAGCTGACCTTGGTCGACACTCCAGGCTGGTGGAAGGATTTTCCACTGAGTGACACTCCAGAATTCCTGAAACAGGAGCTTATTCAAGGAGTTTCTTTGTGCCATCCAGGACCACATGTGATCCTACTGGTCATTGGGATTGACACTCCGTTTACAGAGAAATACAGGAAAGCTGTAGAAGATCATCTGGAGCTCCTCGGTGGCCAGATCTGGACACACACTCTTGTGGTGTTCACTAGAAGCCACTCTCTGAAGGACAGAACTATAGAAGAGCAAACTGAAAAGGGGGGAGAAGCTCTACAGTGGGTGATAGAGAGATGTAGCAACAGATATCATATCTTTGACAGTGCAGCCTCAAATAATGAATCTCAGGTAAGGCAGCTGCTGGAAAAGATTGAGGATGTAGTGCGAAGAAACAATGACACATATTTCCAAATTGAGGCAAAAATACTGGAGGAGGCTGCAGAGTGGAAGAAGACTGTGATGACCAAAGCATCAGCCAGAGAGTTAAAACTACAAGAACAAATGACACAACTGAACAAAGAAGGTAAGTTAAAGTAAATGTGCATAATTATTGGCACTTTTGGTAAAGATGAGTTTAAAAAAAAAACATTTTGAGGTGTATTAGCTAATTCTCTGACACTGAAAAAAAAAAAATTATGTAACTGAAATTAATGTAGTTTTTGAAATGAATGTAGCCTGCTGGAAAAACCTGGTTTGGATTTTTAGCAATGGCAGAGAAATTTTCATTTGAAGATTCCCATTTATTGATTTTCAGATAAGGTGTGTCCTAAAATAATATTCACAATTATAACAGATCCTCCACCATACTCAGCACTTCTTACCCATCATTCTTTTTAGGGGAACTTCAGTGTGGTTGAAAAGCTCTACTGTTGTCTCACCTGATCATATAAACTGGCACCATCTACTGTCATCTAGCCGTTATATGTTACATATGTTTAACTCCGAGCAGTTACATATGTGGTTATATATTAACTGATCCGAATGCCTCCCTGGTCTGAGAGGAAATTTCGTGACTACCATAGATAACCACTGCGAGGCCAGCGCTAGACTGCCCCCTACTGGTAGCAGATGAGAACAATAGACTTGTTTTAGCAAGTGCATTGAAGAGAAGGTGAAATGGCGGAATTAATTACCTTACCTTACATTACCTAATAAAAAAAAGAAACTTAAGCACAAATGTGACCACACTTTGTCAATAGGTGCACTATTGATCCAAAATGATTTAATATGACACAATCCAATTCTGGTCTTATTCAATACTGTTCTGTTCAGTTAATGAGCTGACTAGCATGTGGGTCTATGCGGTTACAGCATTTCTTTAGAAATTATAATAGAATTACAAGAAATAGCAGTAACCAGTTGCTTCTGTCTTCTCTCATCTTCATCACATCCTCAACTCTCTTTTTCACCCACATGCCATAAAAGCCAAGACTGTGTCAGCTGCTTTAAATTAAGGTTGAATGGATTTTAGGGCGAAACTGGATACAGGCTTGTAAATTGCTATAAACTGTTATCTCGTGGATTGCTGGACTGATTTTTGAGTTTGAAAGTTTTTCTTTGCCCACCTGCTAATTTTTGATAATCAGTGCACTTTTGTCTTTTTAACTTGTGTATTCTCAAATCTTACAATCCTACACATGTAGATGAATGAATAACTGAATTTATCCTCTGTGTCATCTCATATTTATATTCCAGTACAACAGAACATTGTAAATGACCCCTTAGGCATTAATAAAAGCCCAGTGAAATGTAAATAAGAACATGCATAAGTTAGATTTTGTTTAGAAAATAATTCTAGAGATGCCAATAAAACCCATTATATTTAAAATGTACAAGAATTTCTGTTATGATGATAAGATATTGATTTCATAACCTATTAACCCATCATTAACAAAACTGCCAGTATGAAACTTTAAATGGACATTAATACTTTTCACTGTTTCCAAAGTATATGAGGTTTATTTTGTTCTTCTCTTTATACTGTTGTTCTGCTTCTCCACAGGGCTAAGAATTGCGTTGCTGGGTTGGGTGGTTGCTGGGAAGAGTTCAGCTGGGAACACCATCTTTAACAGAACAGTGTTTGCTACTAATCAAAGCACTCTTAAACATCAAAGTGTACATGGGGAAGTGGATGGGGGGGAAAGACAGTGAACTGTGATCGATAACAGCCCAGAAGCTGGTTTAAGTTACTTTCGCTCTCAGTACAATCCCCGAGGTGGATAAAGGTCTGGAAATATTTAAGGGTGGTAAGGTCTACACGGGGATACCTCCCCTCACTGTATACTTCTAGTGATTCCTGCAGACACGTCATTCAAAGAGCAACAGAGAAAAAGTCATTCAGGAGAAACATGAGGTCTTCTTTTGGAAGAGATGTGTATATCGGAGACACACCATTGTACTGTTTACGTTGGGGGACATACTTGGAGATGTGACCATAGAGCAGCACATTGAGAGTGAGGGTGAAGCTCTTCAGTGGGTGGTTGAGAAGTGTGGGAACAGATATCACGTCTTCAATAATGAGGAGAGAGAGAATCGTGTTCAGGTTACGGAGCTGCTTCAGAAGATTGATCACATGCTCACCAGAAACAGTTTATTTAACCCGAATACTGAGACGTTTGGCAGAATTCATGCAAGGAAAAGCCCTAGTGGTGATGAGAGCAATGATGTTGTCCAACTTGTTGCTGAAGAATGGAGAAGAAGAGATAAAGATCTCCTGAAAAGGGTTTCGAAGGTAAAGAAGGACATAAAGGCCATGCTTCCTAGAAGAGGAGACAGAAGTATGCATTACCCACCTGAGTGTAAGTCCCTTTATAGTACCTACATAAACTTTCAGCTGTTTTTAAGCTGCTAGTGGACTAAGCTCAGATGTGGTGATAAACAGGTGTTCTGTAAATACCAAAATAACAGTAATGTGATATATTATCTGTAGTGAGTGAGATGAGTTTAAACCCTGAGCATCATGGTGATGAAGAAGTGTCTCAAACAGAGCCTGAAACATCTGGTGAGTAAATCAGTCCAACTGTATTATATGATACAAGAAAATCATGCAAGCAGATCTCACTGTGTCTCTGTGTTCATGTGCAGATGTAGGAACAGTTCAGGATGAAGATAAAAGCACCCTGAAACTCAAGGATTAGATTAAACAGATGCTTGATCAGGAATGGACCAGACGAGATGAGACACTGATGGGAAGATTTCAGGAGATGTGGAGTGAGCTCGTATGTGGTGAGAAACAAAACATCAACTGTAAATCCTTAAGATAAGATAAGATAATCCTTTAGGAAAGAACAGAAGTGTCAGGAAAATATACAAATAATAAATCTATATACAAAAAGATATACAGAAAAATATAAATAAAATATTTAAAATTTAAATCCAGATGGCAGAATTATGCTATGCAGTTTTGTTGCACATAGTAAAAATAGAAATAGACTACTGAGGTGTATTATTATTAAAACAGTACTATAGTGTTATATTACATACAAAATAAATAACAATATACATTTATTACAGTGAGTGAGATGAGTTCAAACACCGAGCACCATGGTGATGAGGAAGTGTCTCAAACAGAACCTGAAGCATCCAGTGAGTAAATCAGTCCAGCTGTTTGTTCTATGTTGTGCTAATTAGATTCTACAGTAACGTTCAGAATTGTATTAAACACTGTTTTATATGATAAAAGAAAATCATGGTGCAAAAAAATATCACTGTAACTCTGTGTCTATATCCAGATGTAGGAACAGTTCAGGATGAGGATAAAAGCACCCTGAAACTGAAGGATCAGTTTAAAGAAATGCTTGATCGGGAGTGGAGCAGACGAGAAGAGGTATTACTGGGAAGAGTCCAGGAGATGCTGAGTGAGCTCAGATGGGGTGAGAAACAGATCTTCTGTGAATCACTAAATAACAGTAGTATAATGAACTGCTAAGCTGTGAATTTGATCATGAGCAGTTTTAGATGGCAGATGATAGAAATGAGGTTGTCAGGTAGTTGATCTGTTTGTACTGTGTGTTGACCTGTGTTCTGTTCCTGTTTCTACAGAAGTACAGTCTGAGCCAGGTGAAGAAGAAAAAAAAAGATCTACACAGAAGGTCACACACTGGTTACAGGGGTACTCTGAAGGATATACATCAGCTTCAGGCAGTGCTCACTCAGACACATTCTCTTCCTCAAAATAATCAGTACTGCTATAGAGAGATTACTTCGGTTCTCATATGTAGCTTGTTTTAAAATCATACACTTTGCTGACTCATGAATAGCACAAACACAACTTGTGTCACACAGGTAGTGTAAAGCATTGATAAAATAGTACAGGCTGTTCAAGCAGGGTTTAATTAATACCCCTAATTTCAGAAGAAACTTTAGATGAGCAGGTGTGTACAAACTTCTGTACACCTCCCCCCCCCCTTACACGTCTGTGCAAAAGACATGACAAATTTATTTTCAATTTCAAATATGGCGCAATCGAGACACCAAAAACGATTTTTCAGATCGTTAAGCTCCGTCCACTTTTACACTGTGAAGCAGAATTTCTGAAAAGGAATTATGCAACTTGAGTGAGTTTCCATGTACTGATACATCTAGTAGTAGTGTAACATTTGAATTACTTGACGATCATGAACCAGGTGTTTAGAGGTGTTTTCTAAGTATCCTGGAAAAGTCGATCTTATTGCAGATTTCTTTGAAAAGTTAAAAATAAATAATTGGATGTGTAATAAAAAGGTGTTGATCACGTAAAATATACGTTTAAAAGTTAAAAGTTATAAAATAAAATAAACTTGGAAGTGACTTATTGGTCTTTCTCAAATCGACCTAAAAGGACTGGTCGGATGTCCAACTGTCTTTTTTGCATAATAGTAACATAGTGCTGATATTTCATATATTTTGGAGACAAAAACTTTTGTAAGCAGTCCATAAAACGGCTGTGTCTGTTGTAAAGTAAGTACTGCAAAAGCCATAGTGTATGATAAGTGGTGTTCAGTGCGAGACCAGATCTGTTTGTGCTGTGTAAACATAGATGAATATAAAATTTCTCTTTCTCATATTATGATTACATTAAAATGTATTATTTAATGCTAAAAAATGGGCCAAAAAACATTTTCTGATGTAATGTTTTTAGTGGTTTCTTTACTGAACAGGACACCGCTCTATTATCGCTGTCCAAAGAAAATCATGTATCTTCCAAAATGGGCCAGATTTACAGGTGGAGGCAAAAAGCCTAATTTAATTCTCAGTGTAAGTCAAAGGAACCAGAGATTTTGGGGCCATTTCTGTTGGTCCATTCATCATCAAATTTTCAGCACAATGTTAAATGTCAGCTTTATGTGTTTAAAATGATGCCTAATAGTAAATATTTGTACAAAAATGGAGATACATGTTTTTCTTTGGACAGCGACGATATATTGTATTTTTTATATGTATTTGTCAGTAACTTGTAGTCCAGGGAGGCGCGCAGAGTAGGAATTTGGATTGTACAGGGCAACCGCTTCTTTTTGGGTGTATATGACAATAAACTCTTGAATCTTGAGACTTAAATGCTATGTCTGTCTTCAGTC
>JAMWET010007053.1:350000-395364 GCA_024036415.1 Prochilodus magdalenae | reverse complement strand
GCCAGGATGGTTCGCACTGTTGCTAGTGACTTGCAATGGTATCCCACTTGGTAGCTATAGCGTTGCTATGTGGGTGCTAAAGTGTTGCTAGGTGGTTGCTATGGTGTTGCTAAAGTGTTGCTAGGTGGTTGCTAAGGTGTTGCTAGGCGGTTGCTAGGTAGCTGCTAAGGTGTTGCTAAGTGGTTGCTATGGTGTCCCAGCCGGTTGCTATGGTGTTGCTAGGCGGTTGCTATGGTATCCCAGGTGGTTGCTAAGGTGTTGCTAGGGGGTTAGTATGGTATCCCAGGCGGTTGCTATGGTGTTGCTAGGCGGTTGCTATGGTGCCCAAGGTGGTTGCTAAGCAGTTACTGTGGTATCCCAGGTGGTTGCTATGGTGTTCCTAGGTGGTTCTATAGTATCCCAGGTGGTTACTATCGTGTCTCAAGTGGCTGCTAAGGGGTTGCTAGGCTGCTGATATGGTGTCAGGGTTGTTTGCGGAGTGCTAGATGTTGTCCAAAATGAATGGGGGTCAATGGGAGGAACGAGGGATGAAAAAATGACATATAGAGGAGTGCGGGTCAGTATGACTGTGGGTCAGTGCTTGGGGACCTGCCCTTGGTGTGTATGTGAAGATTCACGCCTTTCGGGGGAACGTAACAGACGGCTTTAGGTGTGTCTAAAAATGACTGGGACTCTATGGGAGGAACGAGGGATGAATAAACGAGTGCGGGTCAGTATGACTATGGATTAGCATCTGGGGACCAGCCCTTAGTGAGTACGTGAAGTTTGGTGGCTCTCGGGTGAACGGAAACATTACTGCTTGGTTTGGGTCGAAAATGACTGGGACTCTATGGGAGAAACGAGGGATGAAAAAACGACAGATAGACGAGTGCGGGTCAGTATGACTGTGGGACAATTTTCCATCCTATTCAAAGTTGGCTTTTACAAGCCAACTTAATAATAAGAACTTTAAGTTGGCTTGTAAAAGAATGTTGACAATCGTTTGATATGTGAGATGTGTGGTCTGTGTGTGGAGAGTAGTGTGAAGTAAAAAATTGTGTTTGCTTGAGTGTGAAATGCGTGGTGTATGAATTGTGAGCTATGTGGTTTGTGATGTGATGTTTGTGTGTGAAGTGTGGGGTATGCTTGGTGTACATTTTGTAAAATGTGAGATGTGTGGTGTGTGAGTGTGGACTGTGGTTTAAGGTGTAAGGTGTAAGTGGGGTGTGTACAGTGTGTGGGGTGTAAGTGTGTGGGGTGAGAGTGGGGTGTGTACAGTGTGTGAGGTATGAGTGGGGTGTGTATAGTGTGTGGGGTGTGAGTGAAGTGTGTAGAGTGTGTGTGGTGTGTATAGTGTGTGGGGTGTGAGTGGAGTGTGTGTGGTGTGTGTACAGTGTGTGTGTATAGTGTGTGAGGTGTGAGTGGAGTGTGTACAGTGTGTGTGGTTTGAGTGGGGTGTGTACAGTGTGTGAGGTGAGAGTGGGGTGTGTACAGTGTGTGAGGTGAGAGTGGGGTGTGTACAGTGTGTGAGGTGTGAGTGGGGTGTGTATAATGTGTGGGGTGTGAGTGAAGTGTGTATAGTGTGTGGGGTGTGAGTGGAGTGTGTATAGTGTGTGGGGTGTGAGTGGAGTGTGTATAGTGTGTGGGGTGTGAGTGGAGTGTGTGGAGTGTGTGCAGTGTGTGGGGTGTGAGTGGAGTGTGTACAGTGTGTGTGGGGTGTGTACAGTGTGTGAGGTGTGAGTGGTGTGTGTATAGTGTGTGTGGTGTGTGTGGTGTGTGTATAGTGTGTGGGGTGTGAGTGGAGTGTGTATAGTGTGTGGGGTGTGTATAGTGTGTGTGGTGTGAGTGGGGTGTGTACAGTGTGTGAGGTGAGAGTGGGGTGTGTACAGTGTGTGAGGTGTGAGTGTGGTGTGTACAGTGTGTGTGGTGTGAGTGGGGTGTGTATAATGTGTGGGGTGTGTGTGGTGTGTAGAGTGTGTGTGGTGTGTGGTGTGTGGTGTGTGTGGTGTGTGTGTGTGTGTGGGGTGTGTACAGTGTGTGAGTGTGTGTGTGGTGTACAGTGTGTGTGGTGTGAGAGTGGGGTGTGTGTACAGTGTGTGAGGTGTGAGTGGAGTGTGTAAGTGTGTGGGGTGTGAGTGGGTGTCTATAGTGTGTGTGTGTGTAGTGTGCAGTGTGTGTAGTGTGTGTGGTGTGTGTGGGGTGTGTAGTGTGTGTGTGGTGTGTGTGGGGTGTGTAGTGTGTGTGGGGTGTGTACAGTGTGTGTGGTGTGAGTGGGGTGTGTGTGGTGTGTGTGGTGTGTGTGAAGTGTGTGTGAGTGTGTGAGTGTGTGGAGTGTGTAGAGTGTGTGTGGTGGATGGAGTGTGTTGTGTATAGTTTGTGTGTGGAAGTGATGTGCAGTGTGTATAGTTTGTGTGGTGGTGTGTGGGTGACAGTGTGTACAGTGTGAGTGTGGTGTGTATAGTGTGTGGTGTGAGTGGGGTGTGTGTTCTGTGTGTGAGTGTGGTGTGTAGTGTGTGTGTGGTGTGTGTGGTGTGTGTAGTGTGTGTGGGGTGTGAGTGGGGTGTGTATAGTGTGTGGGGTGTGAGTGGAGTGTGTATAGTGTGTGGGGTGTGAGTGGAGTGTGTATAGTGTGTGGGGTGTGTACAGTGTGTGGGGTGTGAGTGTGTGTGTGTGTAGTAGTGCGTGTGGTGTGAGTGAAGTGTGTATAGTGTGTGGGGTGTGAGTGGAGTGTGTATAGTGTGTGGGGTGTGTATAGTGTGTGTGGTGTGAGTGGGGTGTGTACAGTGTGTGTGGTGTGAGTTCGGTGTGTACAGTGTGTGAGGTGAGAGTGGAGTGTGTACAGTGTGTGAGGTGAGAGTGGGGTGTGTACAGTGTGTGAGGTGTGAGTGTGGTGTGTATAGTGTGTGTGGTGTGAACAGGGTGTGTATAATGCGTGGGGTGTGAGTGTGTGTGTGGAGTGTGTGTGGTGTGTAGTCTAGGTGGGGTGTGTAGTGTGTGTGTGTGAATGTGAGTGTGTGTGTGGTATGTGTGAGGGTGTGTATCCTGTGTGTGGTGTGAGTGTGTGTGTGTACATCTGTGTGTGGTTTGTGAGTTTGTGTGTACAATGTAGTGTGTGTGAGTGTGTGGTGTAGTGTGTTGTGTGTGTGTGTGTGTGTGTGTGTGTGTGTATGTGTGTGTATAGTGTGTGTGGTGTGAGTGTGTGTGTAGCGCCACTGTGTGTGGTGTGGTGGGGTGTGTTACTGTGACCCGTGGTGTGAGTGTGGTTGTATGTGTGTGTGTAGCAGTGTGTGGTGTGGGGTGTGAGTGGTGTGTGTAACTCACAGTTGTGTGTGTGGTGTAATAAGTGTGTGTGTGTGCTGTGTGTTGTGTACAGGTGTGAGTGTGGTGTGGTAGGTGTGTGTGGGGTGTGAGTGGAGTGTGTGTAGAGGTGTGTGTGTGACCCAAGTGTGAGTGTGTTCAGTGTGTGTGTTGTGAGTGGGGTGTGTGCTGTGTGTGTGGTGTGTGTGTTGTGTGGTGTGTGTGTACATGTGTGGGGTGTTAAGTGTGTGTTTGTATGGTGTAAATGTGGGGAGTGTGAAGTGTGTATCAGTGTGTGTGGGTGTGTGAGCGTGGGTGTGTATAAGTGTGTGTGAGTGTGTGTGGTGTGTGTACAGTAGTGTGTGGGGTGGTGTGAGTGTGTGTGTGTGTGTGTGGGGTGTGTGTATGTGTGTGTGAGGTGTGGTGGAGTATGTATAGTGTGTGGGAAGTGTGTGTAGTGTGTGTATAGTGTGTGTGTTGTGTGAGTGGAGTGTGTGTACAGTGTGTGGTGTGTGAGTGGGTGTTGTGTAGTGAGTGTGTGTGTGGTGTGTGTGTGTAGTGTGTGTGGTGTGACAGTGGGGTGTGTACAGTGTGTGTGGGTGTGAATGTGTACAGTATAATGTGTGGTGTGTAAGTGGAATGTGTGTGGTGTGTAAGTTGTGTGTGTGTGAGGGTGTGTGTGTGTGGTGTGTGTGTGGTGTGGAGTGTGTGTGTGGTGAGAGTGGGGTGTGTACAGTGTGTGTGGTGTGAGTGTGGTGTGTACAGTGTGTGTGGTGTGATTTGGGTGTGTACATTGTGTGTGGTGTGAATTGTGTGTGTATAGTGTGTGAGGTGTGAGTGGAGTGTGTATAGTGTGTGGGGTATGAGTGGAGTGTGTATAGTGTGTGTGGTGTGTGTTGTGGGGGTGTGTGTGTGGTGTGTGTGGGTGGTGTGTGTGTGTGGTGTGTACAGTGTGTGAGGTGTGAGTGAAGTGTGTATAGTGTGTGGGGTGTGAGTGGTGTGTGTGTGGTGTGTGTGGTGTGTGAGGTGTGTGTGGTGTGTGTGTAGTGTGTGTGGTGTGAGTGGGGTGTGTACAGTGTGTGAGGTGTGAGTGTGGTGTGTACACTGTGTGTGTTGTGAGTGGGGTGTGTTCAGAATGTGTGGGGTGTGAGTGGAGTTAGTATAGTGTGTGGGGTGTGAGTGGGCTGTGTACAGTGTGTGGGGTGTGTGTGGGTGTGTGTGTGTGTGTGTGTGAGTGGGTGTGTAAGTGTGTGAGGTGTGAATGGAGAGTGTGTAAGTGTGTGGGTGTGTGTGGAGTGTGTATTGTGTGTGTGTTGTGAGTGGTGTGTGTACTGTGTGTGTGGTGTGAGTGTTGTGTGTTTAGTGTGTGTGGTGTGTGTTGAGTGTGTTATGTGTGAGTGGTGTGTGTTGAGTGTGTGGTGTGTGTGTGTTGTGTGTATAGTGTGTGTTGTGTGTGTGGTGTGTGTGTGGTGTGTGTGGTGTGTGTGTTGTGTGTGTGGCGTGTGTATAGTGTGTGGGGTGTGTGTGGAGTGTGTATGGTGTGTGGGGTGTGAGTGGAGTGTGTACAGTGTGTGGGGTGTGTACAGTGTGTGATGTGAGAGTGGGGTGTGTACAGTGTGTGAGGTGTGAGTGTGGTGTGTATAGTGTGTGGGGTGTGAGTGAAGTGTGTATAGTGTGTGGGGTGTGTATAGTGTGAGTGGGGTGTGTACAGTGTGTGAGGTGTGAGTGTGGTGTGTATAGTGTGTGGGGTGTGAGTGAGGTGTGTATAGTGTGTGTGGTGTGAGTTGTGTGTGTATAGTGTGTGTGGTGTGAGTGGGGTGTGTACAGTGTGTGGGGTGTGTGTGGTGTGTTGTGTGTGTGTGGTGTGAGTGGTGTGTGTATAGTGTGTGGAGTGTGAGTGGAGTGTGTACAGTGTGTGGGGTGTGAGTGGAGTGTGTGTGTGTGTGTGTGTGTGAGTGGTGTGTAGTGTGTGTGTGGTGTGTGTGGTGTGTGTGGTGTGTGTGTGGTGTGTGTTGAGTGTGTGTTGTGTGAGTGGGGTGTGTACAGTGTGTGAGGTGAGAGTGGGGTGTGTACAGTGTGTGAGGTGTGAGTGTGGTGTGTACAGTGTGTGTGGTGTGACAGGGTGTGTATAATGTGTGGGTTGTGAGTGAAGTGTGTAGTGTGTGTGGTGTGTGTTGTGTGTGTGTGTGGGGTGTGTGTTGAGTGTGTGGGGTGTGTGTGGTGTGTGTGGTGTGTGTGTGGTGTGTGGGGTGTGAGTGGTGTGTGTACAGTGTGTGGGGTGTGAGTGGAGTGTGTGTGGTGTGTGTGGTGTGTGTGGTGTGTGTAGTGTGTGTGGTGTGTGTGTGTGGTGTGTATAGTGTGTGTGGTGTGAGTGGGGTGTGTACAGTGTGTGAGGTGTGAGTGGGGTGTGTACAGTGTGTGAAGTGTGAGTGTGGTGTTTACAGTGTGTGGGGTGTGAGTGGGGTGTGTGGTGTGTGTGCTGTGTGTGTGTGGTGTGTTTTGTGTGTGTGGTGTGTGTGTGTAGTGTGTATAGTGTGTGGGGTGTGAGTGGAGTGTGTATAGTGTGTGGGGTGTGTGAGTGGGGTGTGTATAGTGTGGTGTGTGAGTGTGAGTGTGTGTGTGTGTGTGTGTGTGTGTGTGTGTGTGTGGGTGTGTATAGTGTGTGTGGGGTGTGAGTGGAGTGTGTATAGTGTGTGGGGTGTGAGTGTAGTGTGTGTGTGGTGTGAGTGGGGTGTGTACAGTGTGTGTAGTGTGTGTACAGTGTGGTGTGAGTGTGGTGTGTACAGTATGTGTGGTGTGTGTGTGAGTATGTGTGTGTGTGTGAGTGTGTGTGAGTGTGTGTATGTGTGTGTGTGTGGTGTGAGTGGAGTGTGTATAGAGTGTGGGGTGTGAGTGGGGTGTGAGTGGGGTGTGAGTGGGGTGTGTGTGTGTAGTGTGTGTGGTGTGTGTGTGGTGTGTGTATAGTGTGTGTGGGGTGTGAGTGGAGTGTGTATAGTGTGTGGGGTGTGAGTGGGGTGTGTACAGTGTGTGTGGTGTGAGTGGTGTGTGTATAGTGTGTGGGGTGTGAGTGGAGTGTGTATAGTGTGTGGGGTGTGAGTGGAGTGTGTAAAGTGTGTGTGGTGTGTGTGTGGTGTGTGTAGTGTGTGTGGTGTGTGTGTGGTGTGTGTGGTGTGTGTGTGGTGTGAGTGGGGTGTGTACAGTGTGTGAGGTGTGAGTGTGGTGTGTACAGTGTGTGTGGTGTGAGTGGGGTGTGTATAGTGTGTGGGGTGTGAGTGAAGTGTGTATAGTGTGTGGGGTGTGAGTGGAGTGTGTATAGTGTGTGGGGTGTGTACAGTGTGTGTGGTGTGTGTACAGTGTGTGTGGGGTGTGTGTGGGGTGTGTAGTGTGTGAGTGGAGTGTGTATAGTGTGTGTGGGGTGTGAGTGGGTGTGTGTGTATAGTGTGTGTGTAATGTGTGTGGTGTGTGTATGTGTGTGTGGTGGTGTGAGTGTGGTGTATAGTGTGTGTGTGGTGTGTAGTGGAGTGTGTACAGTGTGTGTGTGTGAGTGTGTGTGGTGTGAGTGGGGTGTGTAGAGTGTGTGGGGTGTGTATAGTGTGTGGGGTGTGAGTGGATTGTGTGGGGTGTGTACAGTGTGTGAGGTGTGAGTGTGGTGTGTACAGTGTGAGGGGTGTGAGTGGGGGTGTGTAAAGTGTGTGGTGTGTGGTGAGTGTGGGTGTGTGTACAGTGTGTGTGTGTGTGTGTGTGTGTGTGTGTGTATGTGTGAGTGAAGTGTGTGTGGTGTGTGGGTGTGTGGTGTGGGTGTGTATGGTGTGTGTGGGTGAGTGTGGGTGTGTGTAGTGTGTGTGGGTGAGAGTGTAGTGTGAACAGTGTGTGTTGTGAGTGTGGTGTGTTTATTGTGTGAGGTGTGAGTGTGTGTGGTGTGTAGTGGTGTGTGGGAGTGAATGTGTGGTGTGTGTGTGAGTGAGTGTGTGTAGTGTGTGTGTGCGTGTGTAGTGTGTGTGTGTGTAGTGAGTAGTGTGTGTGTGTAGTGTGTGTGTGTGTGTGTGTGGTGTGTGTGTGTGTGGTGGTGTGAGTGGGGTGTGTACAGTGTGTGTGGTGTGTACAGTGTGTCATAGTGTGTGTGGGGTGTGTGTGTGTGAGTGTGGAGTGTGTTGTGGGGTGTGAGTGTGTGTGTGTGTGTGTGGTGTGTGTGGGGTGTGTACAGTGTGTGTGGTGTGAGTGGGGTGTGTACAGTGTGTGGGGTGTGAGTGGAGTGTGTGTAGTGTGTGGGGTGTGAGTGGGGTGTGTACAGTGTGTGTGGTGTGAGTGGGGTGTGTAGTGTGTGTGTGGTGTGAGTGTGGTGTGTACAGTGTGTGGGGTGTGAGTGGGGTGTGTACAGTGTGTGTGGTGTGAGTGGGTTGTGTACAGTGTGTGATGTGAGTGTGGGGTGTGTACAGTGTGTGAGTGTGGGGTGTACAGTGTGTGAGGTGTGAGTGGAGTGTCTGTAGTGTGTGGGGTGAGAGTAAGGTGTGTACAGTGTGTGTGTGTGTGTGTGTGTGTATGTGTGTGTGTGTGTGTGAGTGAGTGTGAGTTTTTGTGTGTGTGGTGTGAGTGTGTGTGTGTGGTGTGAGTGTGTGGTGTGCGCTGAGGGTGTGTGTGTGTGTGTGAGTGTGTGTGTGTGTACAGTAGTGTGTGTGGGTGTGAGTGGGTGTGTGTCTGGTGTGTGGGTGTGTGTGTGTGGAGTGTGTAGTGTGTGGGTGGTGTGATGTGTTAGTAGTATAGTGTGTGGGTGTAGTGGAGTGTGTATAGTGTGTGTGGTGAGTGTGTGTGGTGTGTGTGTGTGTGAGTGGTGTTGTGTGTGTACAGTGTGTGAGGTGTGTGAGTGGGGTGTGTACAGTGTGTGTGGTGTGTGTTGTGTGTGTGGTGTGTGTGTGTATGTGTAAATAGTGTGTGTTGTGTGTGTGTGTGTGCTGTGTGTGTGTGTATAGTGTGTGGGTGGTGTGTGTGTGTGGGTGGTGTATAGGGTGTGTGTGTTGTGAGTGGTGTGTGTGTTGTGTGTGTGGTGTGAGTGGTGTGTGTACTGTGTGTGGTGTGTGTGTGGTGTGTTGAGTGTGTGGGGTGTGTGTGTGTGTGTGTGTGTGGTGTGTGTGTGGTGTGTGTTGTGTGTGTGGTGTGTGTGGGGTGTGTATAATGTGTGGGGTGTGAGTGAAGTGTGTATAGTGTGTGTGGTGTGAGTGGAGTGAGTACAGTGTGTGTGGTGTGAGTGGGGTGTGTACAGTGTGTGTGGTGTGTGTGTTGTGTGAGGTGTGTGTGTGGTGTGAGTGTGTGTGTGTATTGTGTGTGGGGTGTGTGTTGGGTGTTTATAGTGTGTGTGGTGTGAGTGTTGTGTGTGTGTAGTGTGTGGGGTGTGTGAGTGGGGTGTGTATAGAGTGTGTGGTGTGTAGTGTGTGTGTGTGTGTGGTGTGAATGTGAGTGTGTATGTGTGTGTGGTGTGTGATGTGAGTGTGTGTAGTGTTGTGGGGTGTGTGAGTGGGGTGTGTACAGTGTGTGAGGTGTGAGTGGGGTGTGTACAGTGTGTGTGGTGTGAGTGTGTGTGAGTGCATTGTGTGAGTGTGTGTGTGTGTGTGTGTGTGTGTGAATGTGTGTGTGGTGTGTGGTTTGAGTGGAGTGTGTGTGAAGTGTGTGTGTGTGTGTGTGGATGTGTGTGTATGGTGTGTGGGGTATGAGTGTGTGTGTGTGTGTATAGTGTGTGGTGTGTGTGAGTGTGTGTGTACAGTGTGTGAGTGGAGTGTGTGGGGTGTGTATAGTTTGTGTGGTGTGATGGGGTGTGTAGGTATAGTGTGTGTGGGGTGTGTGTGGTGTGTGTGTTGTGTGTGGTGTGTGTGTGGGGTGTGTAAAGTGTGTGTGAGTGTGAGTGTGGGTGTGAGTGTACAGTGTGTGTGTGTGTGTGTGTGAGTGTGTACAGTGTGTGTGAGTGAGTGTGGGTGTGTGGTGTGTGGGTGTGTGTGGTGTGAATAGTGTGTATGATGTGTGGTGTGTGTGAAGTGTGTGTATCGTGTGTGTGTGGTGTGTGAGTGGGTGTGTTGGTGTGTGTGTAGGGTGTGGGAGTGGGGTGTGTACAGTGTGTGTGTGAGTGGGTGTAGTGAGAGTATGTGTGTGAACAGTGGCAGTGTGTATAGTGTGTGTGTGTGTGTGTGGAATGTGTATAGTGTGTGTGGTGTGAGTGGAGGTGTGTAGTGTGGTGTGGGGGTGTGTGTGGGTGGAGTGTGTGTAGAGTGTGTGTGGTGTGTGTTGAGTGTGTGGGGTGTGTACAGTGTGTGTGGTGTGTAGTGGGGTGTGTGTATGAGTGTGTGGGTGTGTGAGTGTGGTGTGTAAAGTGTGTGGGTGTGTGAGTGTGGTGTGTGTGTGGTGTGTCTGGTGTGAGTGGAGTGTGTAGAGTGTGGGGTGTGTGTGGGGTGTGTCTAGATTGTGTGTTGTGTGTGAGTGGGGTGTGTGTAGTGTGTGTGTGTGTGGTGAGTGTGTGTGTGTGTGTGGTGTGTGTGTGTGTGTGTGAAGTGTGTGCAGTGTGTGTAGTGTGTGGGGTGCGAGTGGGGGTGTGTACAGTGTGTGTGAGGTGTGACTGGGGTGTGTGTACAGTGTGTGTGTGTGGTGTGAGTTGTGTGTGTTCAGTGTGGTGTGTGTGTGTAGTAGGGTGTATACAGTGTGTGTGTGTGTGTGTGAGTGAAGTGTGTGTATAGTGTGTGTGGGGTGTGTGTGGTGTGTGTGGTGTGAGTGGAGTGTGTACAGTGTGTGAGGTGTGAGTGGGGTGTGTGTGTGTGTGGTGTGAGTGTGTGTGTGTGTGTGTGTGTGTGGTGTGTGTGAAGTGTGTATAGTGTGTTTGGTGTGAGTGTGTGTGTGTGTGTATAGTGTGTGTGTGGTGTGTGTGGGGAGTGTGTATGTGTGTGTGAGCTGTGTGTGTGTGGGTGTGTATGTATGTGTGTGTGTGGTGTGTGTCTGTGTTGTGTGTGTGTGTGTGTGTGTGGTGAGAGTGGGGTGTGTATAGTGTGTGTGTGGTGTGAACAGGGTGTGTATAATGTGTGTGGTGTGAGTGAAGTGTGTATAGTGTGTGGTGTGGTGTGTGTGTGTGTGTGTGTGTGGTGTGAGTGTGTGGTGTGTGTGTGTGTGTGTGTGTGTGTGTGTGGTGTGTGTGTGATGTGTGAGTGTGGTGTGTGAGTGTGGTGTGTGTGGGTTGTGTGTGTGTGGTGTGAGTGGTGGTGTGTGTACAGTGTGTGTGTGTGATGTGTGTGTTTAGTGTGTGGTGTGTGGTGGTGTGTTAGTGTGTGTGTATGTGTGAGTGGGGTGTGTGTATGTGTGTGTGTGTGGTGTGTGAGTGTGTGTGTCTGTATAGTGTGTGTGTAGTATGTGGAGTGTGTATAGTGTGTGTGGTGTGAGTGGGGTGTGTACAGTGTGTGTGGTGTGAGTGTGGTGTGTACACTGTGTGTGGTGTGAGTGGGGTGTGAGTGGAGTGTGTGTAGTGAGTGGGGTGTGTACAGTGTGTGAGGTGTGAGTGTGGGTCTGTGTATAGTGTGTGTGTGTGTGTGGGTGTGTGTATAGTGTGTGGGTTATGAGTGGAGTGTGTAGAGTGTGTGTGGTGTGAGTGGAGTGTGTACAGTGTGGGTGGAGTGTGTTGGGTGTATTGTGTGTGTGGTGTGAGTGGGGGGTGTAAATAGTGTGTGGTGTGTGTGTGTAAAGTGTGTAGGTATGTGTGTGTGTGTGTGTGAGAGTGGTGTGTGTACTGTGTGTGGGGTGTGTACTGTGTGTGGGGTGTGTAGTGTGTGTGTGGTGTGAGTGGTGTGTGTATTGTGTGTGTGGTGTGAGTGGAGTGTGTATAGTGTGTGGGGTGTGAGTGGTGTGTGTATAGTGTGTGGGGTGTGAGTGGAGTGTGTATAGTGTGTGGGGTGTGTGGTGTGTGTGTTTAGTGTGTGTGGTGTGTGTGTGGTGTGTTTAGTGTGTGTGGTGTGTGTGTTGTGTGTTTAGTGTGTGTGGTGTGAGTGGTGTGTGTATAGTGTGTGTGGTGTGAGTGTGGTGTGTACAGTGTGTGAGGTGTGAGTGGGGTGTGTATAATGTGTATAGTGTGTGGGGTGTGTGTGAGTGTGGTGTGTTTAGTGTGTGTGGGGTGTGTGTGTGTGTGTGTGTGTGTGGTGTGTATATACAGTGTGTGTGTGTGTGTGTGTGAGTGTGTGTGTTTAGTGTGTGTGTGTGTGTGTGTGTGTGTGTGTGTGGTGTGAGTGGTGTGTGTATATTGTGTGTGGTGTGAGTGTGTGTGTATAGTGTGTGTTTTTGGGTGTGTGTGTGTGTGTGTGTGTGAGTGTGGTGTGTGTGTGGTGTGTGTGTAAGTGTGTGTGTGTAGTGTGTGTGTGTGTGGGTGTGAATAGAGTGTGTGTGTGTTGTGTGGTGTGTGAGTGGTGTGTGTATAGTGTGTGTGGTGTGAGAGTGGAGTGTGCAATGTGTGTGGGGTGTGAGTGGGGTGTGTATGGTGTGTGGGGTGTGAGTGGGGTGTGTGTGGGGTGTGAGGGGTGTGTGGGGTGTGTGTGTGAGTGTGTGTATAGTGTGTGTGGTGTGTGTGTGTGGTGTGTGTATAGTGTGTGGTGTGTGTGTGTGTGTGTGTTGTGTGTGTGTGGTGTGTGTTGTGTGTGTGTGTGTGTGTGTGTGTGTGTGTGTGTGTGTTGTGTGTGTGGGGTGTGTATAGTGTTTAAGGTGTGAGTAGGGTGTGTATAATGTGTGGGGTGTGAGTGAAGTGTGGATAGTGTGTGGGGTGTGAGTGGAGTGTGTGGCGTGTGTGTGTGTGTGGAGAATGTGGTGTGTCAGGTATGTGTGTGTGTAGTGGTGTGAGTGTGAGTGGAGTGTGTGTGTATAGTGTGTGGGTGTGTGTGTGTGTGTCTGTGTGTGTAGGTGTGGTGGAGTGTGTAGGTGTGTGTGTGTAGTGTGTGTGGGGTGTGTGTGGTGTGTACAGTGTGTGGTGAGAGTGTGGTGTGTGTGTGAGTGTGTGTGTGTGAGTGTGTGTGTGGTGTGTGAGTGTGTGCAGTGTGTGTGTGTGAATGTGGGTGTGTGTGTGTGTTTGGTGTGTGTGAAGTGTGTATAGTGTGTGTGTGGTGTGTGCACAGTGTGTGTGGTGTGTGAGTGGGGTGTGTACAGTGTGTGTGGTGTGTGAGTGGGGTGTGAACAGTGTGTGTGGGGTGTGTACAGTGTGTGGCGTGTATACAGTGTGTGGGGTGTGAGTGGAGTGTGTGTAGTGTGTGGGGTGTGAGTGGAGTGTCTAGTGTGTGGGGTGAGAGTGGGGTGTGTACAGTGTGTGAGGTGTGAGTGGGGTGTGTGTGTTTAGTGTGTGTGGTGTGTGTGAGTGAGTGTGTGTGTGTATGTGTGTGTGGTGTGATGGAGTGTGTATGTGTGTGGGAAGTGAGTGGAGTGTGTGTAGCGTGTGTGTGTGTGTGTGTGTGTAGTGTGTGTGTGTAGTGTGTGGGAATGTGTAGGTGGTGTGGGGTGTGTGTGGTGTGTGTACAGTGTGTGAGGTGAGAGTGGGTTTTGTACAGTGTGGTGTGAGTGGAGTGTGTACAGTGTGTGAGGTGAGAGTGGTGTTGTGTACAGTGTGTGAGGTGTGAGTGGGGTGTGTGTAATGTGTGTGGTGTGAGTAAAGTGTGTATAGTTTATGGGGTGTGAGTGAAGTGTGTATAGTGTATGTGGTATGAGGGTGGTGTGTGTGTGTGGTGTGTACAATGTGTGAGGTGTGAGTGTGTGTAGTGGTGTGTAGTGTGTGTGGGGTGTGTGTGAGTGTGTGTGTGTGTGTGTGTGTGGTGTGTGTGTGTGATGTGTGTGTGTGTGTGTGGGGTGTGTTGTGTGTGTGGTGTGAGTGGGGTGTGTGTTGTGTGTGTGGTGTGTGTAGTGTCTCTGTGGGTGTGGAGTGTGTGTGTGTGTGTGTGTGTGTGTGTGTGTGTGTGTGTACAGTGTGTGAGGTGTGAGTGGAGTGTGTATAGTGTGTGGGGTGAGTGGAGTGTGTATAGTGTGTGGGGTGTGAGTGGAGTGTGTACAGTGTGTGGGGTGTGAGTGGAGTGTGTATAGTGTGTGTGGTGTGAATGGAGTGTGTATAGTGTGTGTGGTGTGAGTGGAGTGTATATAGTGTGAGTGGGAGGTGTACAGTGTGGGTTGTGAGTGGAGTGTGTATAGTGTGTGTGGTGTAAATGGAGTGTATATAGTGTGTGTGGTGTGAGTGGGCTGTGTACAGTATGTGTGGTGTGTGTACAGTGTGGTGTGAGTGGAGTGTGTAAAGTGTGTGGGGTTGTGAGTAGAGTGTGTATAGTGTGTCGGTGTGATCGAGTATCTATAGTGTGTGGGATGTAGGTGCAGTGTGTATAGTGTGTGTGGTGTGAGTGGAGTGTGTGGTGTGAGTGTGGTGTGAATAGGGTGTGCATAATGTGTGGGGTGTAAGTGAAGTGTGTGTATAGCGTGTGGGGTATGGGTGGAGTGTGTGTATAGTGTGTGGGGTGTGAGTACAGTGTGTGGGGTGTGTATAGTGTGTGTGGTGTGAGTGGGGTGTGTACAGTATGTGTGGTGTGTGTACAGTGTGGTGTAAGTGGAGTTTGTAAAGTGTGCGGGGTTGTGAGTAGCATGTGCAAAGTGTGTGGGGTGTGATGGGGTATCTATAGTGTGTGGGATGTAGGTGCAGTGTGTATAGTGTGTGGTGTGAGTGGTGTGAGTTGGGTGTGTGTGTGGTGTGTACAGTGTGAGGTTTGAGGGTGGTGTGCATAATCTGTGGGGTGTGAGTTAAATGTGTATAGTGTGTGGGGCATGAGCGGAGTGTGTTCTGAGTGTGAGGTACGAGTGAAGTGTGTATAGTGTGTGGTGTGAGTGGAGTGTGTACAGTATGTGTGATGTGTGTACAGTGTGGTGTGAGTGGGGTGAGTAAAGTGTGTGAGGTGTGATGGAGTATCTATAGTATGTGGGATGTAAATACAGTGTGTATAGTGTGTGTGTGTGTGTGTGTGTGTGTGTGGTGTGAGTATTGTGTGTGTGGTGTGTGTACAGTGTGGTGTGTGTGTGCAGTTTGTGAGTGCTGTGAGGTGTGTACAGTGAGTGTCTGGGGTGTGAGTGTAGTATGTACAGTTTGTATGGTGTGTGCAGGAGTGTGTGTGGTGTGTGCAGTGTTTGTGTGGAATGTGTGCGGTGTGAGTGTGCGGTTGAATGAGCTGTAGCATGTTGGACGGGTCCCTAGTCATTCCCTATGGGAAAAATCGGTTCGGAATCTGTAAGTCGGATCGCTTCAAAAAGCACAAGCATAAATCTACGCTATGGGGTCTACAACTGTGTGAAGTTTGGAGGTTCTAGCTCGAAAACTGTGGGACGAGAAAAGTTTCGAAAAGTGAGCGTAGAATAATAATAATAATAATAATAATAATAATAATAAGAATAGCAAAAACAGTAAGTTGGCTTTTACAAGCCAACTCTCCACAGAGAGATTGACCTACTGAACTTTCTTTTAACACTATCTAAATCTCAGTACCCTGAACACAGTTAACCCAGTTTTCAATTTAAGTTCAGACTGTGTTTGTTCTGGGTGCTGGAGTATTATAACATTACATATACATTATTATAACATATACTCCAGCACCCAGATCTCGATCAGATTCACCAGTGTATAATGGTGTGGGCAAAAATGGGTCATGATGTCACCTCTTCTGTGCTGTCGGGGGGCCAAATTCATAATTTCTGCCTGTAGTATCTTTACCTTAAATACCGCACATCATGCAAAACCAAATTTGTATTATATTTATAGAGTATAAGAGTTTGATGTAGTATGTAAACACTGTTAAAGGTTAAAAACACCCATATAGTGCATCACTTTGAAGGCATTGTTTTCTGATGTCATAAGAAGCTAATCATTTACATATGTCATTTACATATATAAACACAAGGATCTCCAAAATGGCAACTTTACAGGAGAGGGCAAAAACTGAATTTAGCCCTAACGGAAGTCAGTGGCAGTTTTGGGCCATTTCTGTTGGTCCGCTCATCATGAACTTTCCACACAGTGTAAATGGCATCTGCTGGGTTCAAATGATGCATAAAAGTCAAATATAAAAAAAAACTGAGATAGCCTTTCGATATGCTCGTTTTGTCCTGAAATTATAAGCAGTGTTTCAGGACTGTCTACG
This sequence comes from Prochilodus magdalenae, assembly GCA_024036415.1. Taxonomy (NCBI): domain Eukaryota; kingdom Metazoa; phylum Chordata; class Actinopteri; order Characiformes; family Prochilodontidae; genus Prochilodus; species Prochilodus magdalenae. The sequence continues at coordinate 379,924 of JAMWET010007053.1, read as the reverse complement.
GGATGAGGCACAGTCCAGGACAGCCAATCAGAAAAGAGTCTATTTGCATATACCAATCCTAAACACCTTTCCTTATTCTAAGGGGAAAAGAGAGGTTGGAAAATGCATGTGAAAACGTATTATGATGTGTTAGGATTATCTTTGTTACCTATAGCCACATAAAGATCATAAGTGGACCTCCAGATATAGACTATGGGGACACTTCTCATGCCGGCCATCAGAGGTCGAACTCACCTGAGTTCTGATGCCTTTTGCACCTGCTCCCTTTCACCTAGCCCCTCCCATACCTGCCCCCTCTCACTTGCTCCCTCTCCCAGTTTACTATCCTTCCCTTTAAAAAGCCTTTCCCTCTCTAGGTGTTTGTGGAGCATTAACTGCCAGACTGTATGTGTAGGGCCTCCTTTTGCGGCCTATCCAGCATCAGTTCGTCTTGGGAATGACATATACTGCGTCCTGCACAGTGGTCAGAGGGATTTGAAGCCATTCTTCTTGCAGGATAGTGGCCAGGTCACTACGTGATGCTGGTGGAGGTTCGTCCTTCTTGGTGGTATGCTGACATTACCCTGGATACCGTGGCTCTTGATACATCACAAAGACTTGCTGTCTTGGTCACAGATGCGCCAGCAAGACGTGCACCAACAACTTGTCCTCTTTTGAACTCTGGTATGTCACCCATAATGTTGTGTGCATTGCAGTATTTTGAGCAGAACTGTGCTCTTACCTGCTAACTGAACCTTCACACTCTGCTCTTACTGGTGCAATTTAATGAAGATTGGCCACCAGGCTGGTCCAATTTAGCCATGAGACCTCCCACACTAAAATGACAGGTGTTTCAGTTTCAGTTTTTTGTCAACGTATGAGCTTTGTACTTTTGGATTTATTGTGTTATACTTTTTTTGGGCATTTTTGGTGTGTTTGTTGAATAAATCCTACCTAAATGGATCACTCGGTTTCTGAGCTTCCCCCGTTACAAGAATAATTTAGGATATTTTAGTTGTGCAGCTGAAGCGTCAAAAGACCACCAAATAATAAAAAACAACAACAACAAACAAAAAAATGCACTGCAGTTAATAAGTGAGCAACCATTGGGGTTATTTTTCAACGCAGTCACATTTATTGGCCTTCTCTATGCACAGTTACTAAGCAAGCCAGTTGAGCTGGCAAGAAATGGTTCAAATTTACAATGGAATTGTCACAATGTTTACTAAAAAATAAATACAAGGACCGAGAGTGTTGCACAGCTCCAAAATATACAAAGGCTTGGAATTAATGTAAACTTTGAAAACATTTTACAAAAAAAAGAAACGACTTTGCAACATTTCATATTAGTTTAGTTGAGTTTTTTTTTCTTCCGCTCGGTTCGTTAAAAATATCGTATGTACACGTTTTTACAAAAATACAAACCAGATGCAACTCTTGGAGTGAAGCTTGTAGGCTGAGTGACACGCTTTCAGTCCAGAGACTTTTGCGCTATGACCCGCACTTATTCGTCCGACCTCTCGTTTCGTTGGCTTCTTTTATTCGACTTTCACACCTGTACGCGTCAGAAACCCTTTGGCAAAAGCATAATGTGCTTCCCCGTTCGTGCAGAGTGATAGGTGCCACGTGTGGTCGCTTTAGAAAAGGAAAATGCACAAGAACAGTCAACACTTCAGAGGGAAAGAAAACAACAGGCCGAGTACGTAGTGAATGGATCATGGAGTTTGGAACAGTACAACAGTCCTGGGCTGAGGTGTGGACAGTTCAATGTTAAATCACCAACGATGAGCAAATGGGGCCTTGCATTTCATTTCCCTTCCAAGAAACCAAGAAATGTCTGTGTAAGGCCTGAACAGCATCCAGATTGGCAGTTTAGGACTACAAAGTCCTAAACCAGAGCTACTATGGACAACAGGTGGACACATACAGGTGCATTGCTACAATATCTGAAGGTTCAGGATGTCACGAGTGTTGAAGTCAGGCTCAAAGTGGGAGGAAAACAAGGCGAGCGTGACGGGGTGGCAAATGGCAAGTGATGAACATGGCAATAGTGAGAGAATTATGGCCTATAGGATTACGCCAGAGCACCAAAAAGAGTTGACTAGAGTTGTATATCATACAGCATATATGTAAAGAATGCAAAGTTTACAGCTAATTAGAAAGATTCATAAGTACAGTATCTATGGAACATCCTTGTTTTCCATTGGCTAATACACCCCTGATATGAAATACGTTCAATCAATATTATTATTATTCCTTTTCTTTTGTAGTTAAATAAAGCTTTATCGTCATTCTTTTCTACAGTTATTAACAAAATAATTCTCTGGATAAAATATCCCGTAATTAAAAATATTTTCTTCTCATTTTTTTCTTCTTATTAAATGTTGCAGTCTAATAGAGGATTTCATAGATTTCATAGTTCTATAGGTATGATCCAAAAGCATGTGAGCACACAGAAGTAAAAGTCTGTATTTCTTCACTGTCTGAAAGTAAAAGAGGACAAAAAGAGAACCATACAGGATGAGGGAAAGTGTATCGTACTGCCTGCTTATCTTCCTTTGTAAACGATGAACAAATCTTGAATCAGCAATTTAGTGAGCTCTTCTGTGGAGTAACAGGACCGTCAGGACATACAGTACATGGCAATTCAACAACAGTCCGGAAATAAAGGCTGAATTCTCATCATATATTTGTTAGTCGCACAACCACATATATACAAATCATAAGCAATAGGCTTTCCCAGCATCTGAGAGTCAGCAACAAGAGACGCGGCTACGTAGACGCAACAACTGTCCTTCTCCTGTACGCGATCATATTCCCACCTTTCCTACTATTCCACCACGACAAAAGGAGACTTTAGTCTGACCCTGTCCACAAGCCATACCATATTTCTTATATAGCAACAGTGCTTTAAGAGATTGTCCAGTTCTTCCACGTAATGGATAAAGCTCAGTCTATGCGTACACCAATACAAAAAAAGCTCGCACCAAAAACCTTAACATTTTGTACAACTACTGAACATAGCACATACTCAACAAATTCAAGTGATCGGAAAATGATTTTTTTTTCTCTCTTGGGTGAATACGTCCCTATGAGTTCTAGTGTCTTATTGCATGCTGTACAGGAGACGAGAAAAACGAAGACGACAGAAAAAATGTCAGTGCGCAGCAGATAAATGATGAAAATCAAAAGGAAAAAAAAAAGAATTCAGTTCACAGCTTATCCCCCTCCCTCTCTTCGGCACAGTGTAAGCTTGACAGATCTTGCTAATTTCTTGAGTTCGGACCTCTCTAAGAAGACAAAAACAAAACCATTCACTGCAAAAGTGAACCCATTCCACTCAAACTCAACAGTTTGCACAACTGTAAGGGTATTCACAGAATACAGGTGAAGAATTTCACTGAATGTTTCTCGGAACTCATAATTTTTCACACATTGGCCTCTGCATGGTAAGGTTGTTACATGAGATATACCTGAAAATGATGACCATACTGGAAATACCCCCTTTAAGTGCATTTAAAATATAAAGTGTAACAGATTTTCTGTTCCCCTGTTGGTTTGATGGACTACACGGCAACCTGCAATGGAAAAACCCGATATCTGTTGTCACATATCACGGGTAATACCGTCTGAGAACTACTCTTATTCTGAATGGATTACACGTTGGCTCATTTCTATCATAAATACACCATACAGCATTTCATTGGATACGGATCTTTTAAAGGAACTGGTTTCATCACCTTCCAGCAAGTGCAAAATATTTGCAAGGTTTTGCGAACCGTTTATGAATTTAGAGAGACGTTAAAAATAAAGAACTGCCCATGAGCCTGGAGAACTGTTCTGCATTCACAGACCTCCTCTTAGGAAAGGCCACAGTGCGATTGTCCAATGTAAGCCTCAACTAAAATCCCAATTAGGAATCATTAGTAACTGGCAACGACAGACGTGGCTGCTAACCACACGTACGTATAGGCTCGCTGTAATCTCTCTTGTAAACACTAGCTGGTTTTTCTAAATGGTTGGGGCCTTTCAATTGGGAGGCGGTTTGTGAGCTCCTGATTGGGATTTTAGCAGGTTTAATACAGGTCTAATACTATACAAGATATTTCCTCTTCACCGTTCAACCAAGATCATACAGTAAACCTCATTCAGTCAGTCTGGAATGAGAATCTAAAAACAGAAGGAATGATTTCTACCTTGGTAGGCATGTTGCTGAAATGTACACCCTTTCACAGTTTGTGAATGAACAAACAAAGGACTGGCTATTAGTTCGTTTCTTCAGGAATGATGGCAAGATGCCAAGCATCCATACAATAAAAGTACCACTAGAAGTTCCCCATAGCTTGTGACAGAAAGTAAAGTTTATCACTGGCCACAACATTTTATGAGGTTCAAGGTGAGCAAGGGATCTTTTTTTTTAAGATATGATGGGGGGAAATGATAGAACTGTCTGTATACCACATATATTTCAGTCAAGATATGCTTTTTATAATTATTTTATTAAATTTTATTTATTTTTTCAAATTATGAGGGATTTGTTGTTTTGTTCACTGGTAAGAAAACAAAAAAGAAAGCACTAGGAGGAGCGGTCATCATGTGGGCTTCCGTCCGAGTTTTCAGTCTCTCCTTCAGATATGGCCTGCATCGGGGCAGTGTACAGCCGGCTGCGAGTGCTGTACCTGCTGCTGTTGGCTGCAGGTGGGATCCTGGAACGACCTTGCCTGGAGGCAGCAGACATGGTGAGGGTTTTCGTAGAGAAGCCCTCAGTGTTAGCCTTGGGGAAAGGGCTGGGGAGGGGCTCTGCACTGGAAGGAGACTCCTGAAGCGGTGAAGGGGGTTCCTCGGGTTGCCTGGCGGCCTCCAGTAACAGTTCCCCTGGGGACTTGGGGGCGATGGGGCTTTTGAGGATTTCGGTGGCAGACATGCGATAGCTGGAGTCGGTGCGACTACCTTTCTTCAGCAACAATAGTTTGAACTCCTCGTTCGAGGTGCTGGATTTTTTGGCACTCCTGTAAATGGGTCCCGGGGCTCGCTGGGAACTAACAGGGGGAGCTGGGGCAGCAGCTGGAGTGGTGGGGCACGTCACAGGATTGCTCACAGGGGGAGCCACAGGAGCAACACCAAGTCGACTTTTTCCACTGAGCTCCCCCGAATCTTTCCGTCCAAGAACTTTTCTTTTTGATCTGAAATGATCAAAATGCAAGTTTTCAATAACATGGAAAGTATTACAAATCATGTCCGCCAAAATAAAACGCACCTGTGGCTCTAAAGCAGTGCTTACCTATGAATCATGGCAAACAGGTCTTCAGTTGTGCGTAGTTTATTAGGGGAGGGGAATACGCTATCGTCATCAGGCTTTGAGTCATCAGTCAGAGGAGAAATGGAATTATCACTAGGAGTTGAGTCTGTGGAAAAAATCAAGGACACAAAGTCACTGATTTGATGCTTATAAAGCAGCAAAAGACATTTGATGGCCAGTGGTGCCCCCTTGTGGAGACTTTGTAGCCTGTTGTATGTGAGTGAGTGAGTTAGATACAAGCCATTTTCATAAGGTTCTATTCCAGAGTTGAAAATGTATTCGTATCAATCTGGCTGCATTCAATCAGGAAACTAAACAGTGAGACAATGTTTGAGCCTTTAATACCTTTGCTGAAGTAGTCCTCTGTGTCTGGAGTTGATCCATCCTCGCGTCCATCTTGTGAGGCACTTCTGGTAGTGACACCTGATGTCTCATACTCCTCCTCTTTGCTTCTAGCATCGCTGATTGTGTAAGTGTGCGATGATGCTTCTGAATTTCTGGCAGGCACTTTGTCAGGGCTGTTGCACAGTACAAAGTCACTCCTGTGTATTTCACTGTAAGCAGGAGGGGGCATTGTGCTGTTTAAACACATGGAGGGTTCTGCTGGAGGATCTGGCCGGGGTGCTTCGCTGTGTTCAGGTTTGGCACTTTCCACTATTAATTCTGCTTCCTCATCGGGATACCGTCTGCATTCCGGTTCTTGCTGAGCACTGTGGGCCTCGTGGCATGTTTGAGTTGATAGCTCGTCTTGTTCACTGGCTGGTTCCACAGGTGTCCTGAAAGCTGTCATTGCCCAATAAGTTCCTGGGCCATACCTCTCCTGCCTGACTTTCACCCCCTCGTGTGGTGTAACGATGGCCTCATGAGAAGAAAATTGGGACTCACAGTGCTGCACAGCAGGCGGTTTGTAGGCTGGTGGTTTCCTGTTATGCCTGTTTTCTGAGGGTGGAGTCTCTATAGTTACTGTGGGACACTTGGGCCGAGTTGATGGATCAGTAGATAGCTCCTGCACCAGGTTGCCCTCAGCTGGTTTAACAATGGATCGCAATTGTACTGACCTCAGCACAGTTGGAGTAATGGCCAGGTGGGTTGAACTAGATGGTTCCGAACTTGCTGCCGCAGCTGCAGCAGCACGAGCCTCTGCTGCTGCGGCAGCCGCGGCAGCTGCTTTCTGCTTGTTTTGGTGAAGGATATGCATCTGGTTCCTGTGGGCAAAGGGCTTGCAGTGAAGAGCACTTAGGTCAAGGTGACTGGGAGGTATGACCTGGGAGTCAGTATCCCTCCTGGAGGAAGAGCCTGGGTCTCTAAGGGCAAGGGGCTGCTGCTGAAGAGAGGCAAGTGAGGACTTTCTCTCTGGTACTTTGGGTTTCCTCTTACCAGTGTTTGGGGACAGTGGTCCTGGGAAGAATGCAGAAGGGAAGGAAGATGTAGGCGTTTCTGACTGACTGGAATATCCACTGGATGGGGATGCCAACCCTGCAAGCTTCTCGGGAGAAGCCAGCTTAAAGTCACCTTCTGGCGGTGGAAGAGTTGGTGAAGTGGGTCTGGACCTAGGGCGACAGGCTGGAGGTTCTGCACTCTCTGGTGACTTGACGCATTCAATGACAGTTGTACCCGTAGCAGTGCTGGAGTTGGACAGCGACCTGTAAGGATCACTGGATTTCAAGTCACTGAGGAGCCAGAGGTCTGCATAGTCGGACTGCACGGCACCCTCATCCTTGAAGGAATGTGTGTCAGACGAACTGAATGGAGAGGAGCAGTCCAGCATTTCTCGCACATTCTCTACACCCCAGGCACCAAGGGGCTCATCACAGAGACCTGCAGTATCAAGCTGCCCGGCAGAACCGGCCAAGTCCAGCTGCAGCCTCATCTCCCTGGAAGACAAAGGCAAGGGCAGCTCACTAGTAATCTTTGGTTCGTTCTGCTCTGGAACGTCCACACTGCTGCTAGTTTCCTTTAAAGAAGAGCTACGTTTTGGTGGGGGAGGCTTGGCCTTTGGTTTTCTTAAGGAGAGACACTGTCTTCCAAGTGTGCTCATTCCTCTATAGTCTGGTTGAGGGTATTCACCCATTCCAGGTGCAATGTTCCCACTGGGGCCACAGTCAGGGTCAATGGCTGCATAGTTGTAATAGCTTCTGCTACCTTTAAGACCACAGTCAAAGTGCATGGAGGTGTAGAATCCCTCGTTCTCAACGGTGTAATGCGAAGAGCTCTCTAATTTCTCAGCTGCTGGTTGGCCACTGAAGCTCTCATACGTTTCCCCACTGGAGTAACTAGGGCAGCTCACGCCACTCTCATCTTCCCTTGAGTGCTTAGGGCTGAAGTCCTGGGGGCAGGGCTGATCCTGCTGGTCCTGGTTGCAGTTCCACTCCCCATCACTAGCAGTACTGACGCCTGCATCATCCATCTGATCTGTGGCTGATGAGGTGAAGGAACTAGACCTGTGGCCCTGGCCTTGTGGCCGGTCCATGTGGTAGGGGTCAATGATAAAGCCGGTAGTGTCGTCAATGATATGAGACCCCGTGTTGAGGGATAGTTCTGAATCACAGTGTGAGGAGCCAGTCAGGGGAGGTGAGGCAGCTGGTGGTATTGTCTCTGAGGTTTGAGAGGGGCATGTGGAGCTGCTTCCACTCCAGTTGCCACTTGAAGACTGGTGGTCCTCCTTGTGGTCGATCTGGCTCCCAAGCACACCCGAGGTGGAGACAGAGTGAATGGGGCTGCTGAAGGTATCTGAACTAGAAGAGATCTCACAACTTCCCATGTCAGTCTTGCGTGGGAGCCTCGACCTGCCCCTCTCAATCCAGGAGTTTTCAGGACTACCAGCATGCTGCATCCTTTTTAAGCTTCCCAGCTGGAGCTCTGGCATGGCTTGGTCATCCGTGCTCTCCTCCTCGTCCTTTAGATTCCTCTGCCCTGGACCTGGAAGGAAGTCCTCAGCCTCATATGGAGAGAGATCTTCATCATCCTCATCGTCATCGTCATCATCACTGTCATCTTGATCTTCATCTCGAAGTCGGCCTCCCTCTCTGGGTAAACTTCTTGAACGCAAGCGAGTGCCCGATGCAGCAGTGTACATAGTGTCAGAGCGATCTGGTAAGGAAGTGATATTTCCAGTAGAATGGGAGAGGGAGGCTGGGATCCCTTGGCCCCTCTGGGCACGAATACGCCTCCGGGATGGGGCAGTAATCAAGAAGTCATCTGTCTGGCAGCCAGAGTCTTTGGTGTTTAGAGTCCGGCCACTGAGTGAGAGTTCCTCCTGGCACAGGGGCATGTGTGGGTTGGCGTGGACCACTACCGTCCTTTCTCTGGCCACAGGAGATTCATCTGAGTCTGGTGAAAGGTAGATGTAGCAACAACATACATGTCAGTCATAAATCCAATGGAGACATGCAATCCTAAAATTTCCTTTAGCAAAGTAAGCACAGCGTAACTTTGGGTGTAGACACCGAGTTGGGTGTAGACATGTTATTGGTTCGCTCTGGGTGAGCTTGAGTCACCAAGGCACAATGTAGAAGAAGAGCATCAGGCATTCATACCCATGTCTTGTTGTACTCGTCTCGGAATGCCTGTGATGGTTTTCCGCCTCCTCAGCTTCCTTCGCCGCTGAAGCACTGACTGCGAGTGAACCAGTGAGCAGCGGGCACTAGCCTCCCGGTCAAATCCCACACCTGTAATCCAAGATATACAGTCTCAGAACTATATAAAGGTATCCTTTATGTAACCATGTGTCTGATTTTAAGATCAAGAAAATTAAGGTCAGGGAGAACTTCATCCCAACTACAGGACCAGTCTTTAAACTATCTATACTTCCTACAATTTAACGTAGCTGTGATCAGCTTCGCACCACACACTACCTGCAGTGTGAATTACATTGTAACCAAGTTCTAAGTCTGGCACTACTCAAAGACTTAACATAGCCTGAAGCTGAAGACACACAGGACTTGCTGAGTAGTAGTGGGATTGCTTTGTGAACTATCAATGGGGTTTTACCAGTTACGTTGATAGGGATAATGCAGGAGGAGATGACTTGAGACTCATTCTTTATTCTTTCCTCTGGTGTGGGGAGTGGCAGAGCTTTCGACCAGTTGGTCTGCTTGTCCAGTGTGGTGGGCACATTAGGAACCGGACACTTTGGTCTATGGCCCAATGCCATCAAGTCTCCGTCTGCATTTGTATTGGTCCCAGCCTGGGCAGAAAGATGTTGGCATGGTTAGCATAGCATAAGTGTATTTAGATATTACTATATATTTATGCCACATAGTTAACAGATGACTGGAAGCACTGGGAGGCAATGTGTACAAGGTGCATGATATGTATTTACTTAAAGCCACTGTAAAACTAAGGACACAGCTTTGATCTTGAATTAACAGGAAGCATTTTGTCATATTCATAATGTCATACTACATTTCATCATGATCAAGTGTGCAGTTGTGGACACGGGATAGACTGAGAGCAGGGGGAAAGGAAGAAGACTGGGGGAAGGAGGGTGCAGAGAGAACGAGAGAGAGAGAGAGACGGAGAGGAGGATAATGAGCCAGAGCTGTGGATATTGGCTCTATGCCAGCATCTATTTCATTAGGACAAAGGGAGCAAAGCAGGCGAAAGTGTAAAACATTCATGAAGGCCGTGCCACAACACATAGGCTGGAAACAAGTCGGCGAGCTCTAGAGGGCAATAAAAAAAAAAAAAAAACAACTCTGAGAGAAAATCTGAATCTCTGAAGATAAATCAAGTGTCTGTCTTTCATCAGACCAAATGAGCTGGACGTTGTTATTCAAGCAGAAAGCATTCACTCAGGAAATGGTACAATTACTGAATGAAACCACTGGATGAAAACTCTGTTCCAGCACATCAGGCAAATAATAGCTTTCCCTCAAGCTGTTATTGGTTACAGCCTAAGCCCAGGGCTAAACATGCTAATGGAACACATCAGCCAAAAATGGCTAATATTGCTATTTGGAAATTACAGTTTTAGAGGCCAGATGTCAACCGTGCTGGCATGTTTAGGTGAAGTATTGCATTAAGATGGAGATTTAGACATTACTAAGAAATTAGTTTTTGGAAAAATGACATATTTCACTTTTATATATTTTTAGTGTCAAGGAAAATATTACTGTGGATGCAAAGGTTACTGTTAGTCCAGTGCTAGTCTTAATATAGGATATTTCGAACAGGCATGTCTGAAGGTAAGACACAACACATGGTAGGGCACGTTGACAGAAAGCAGATTGAGTGGATCTAGCAGAGAGAGGTGGGTACTATAGCATGCTGCGTTCACATCTTTTATAAATAATTTGTACTTTTAATAGCCAAAATCCTGTGGTATGGTGCTTTACTCCACTCCAGCCAATGCTTGGCATGGTCTGGAAGTCTGACGGCTGTACGTGAGTTTGGCGGATGGCGGGAAAACCCTACCTACCGGAATGCATAGTTCCAAATGATCTGGGCCTATCTTTCAGTGACCTGGGCTACAGGCCCATCGTTCCAGTGATGGGTAATATAAATGCTACAGCATGCAAAGACCCTTTGAGGAAGACCCTTTGAGGAAGACCCCTTTGTGTTCTGACATGGCCAGCTACAGTAATTGGGAGCCAGGCCTTTTTGTCTAAGACAAATGCTCTTATGGCTAAATGGACACAAGTTATTCCAAGTGGACGCTGATACTGCCGCAAAGGGCCAACTTCATATTAATGCCCATAGTTTTGGAATGAAATGCCCAATAAGATCACATGGCCACATACATTTAGCCATATACTTATATTTCTGCTCTGGGTTTTATGCCTTACATGGAGAGCCTTTCTAAAGCCGGTATTTCTATGATTGGGTTACTCTATAAAGTATAGTATGTGTTATTCTACACTGGCCGGCCACATCGTTGCGTTTAAGTTGCGGCATCTGAATTAAATTTGAGATCAAATGGACCCGTGAATGTGTCTACGGGGCTCTACATGCCAGTTTGTCCTGTTTTTACTATTGTAAAGTGGCCGTATTTGTACTTGGGTATAATTGTAGCTACTCTACCCACCTCTACTGACAGATTGACTAACAGAGAGTACAAAGAAGAAGAAGTTTGGTAGAAAAGAGACAGAACTCTAGAATAGATGCTAAATGTTGGGACTAGAGGGAGAATACCTTTCGGATCCAGGGGATGAGGCAGCATACAATAGGGGAGGAGGAACGGGAGCGCTCATGCTAAAACAAAAAAATGGCAAACACAAGACTCAACAATGAAAAATGACAAAAACACAACAAAAATAAACATGAAAATGAACACCGGGGTTGGGGTTTGAGTTCTCGATAGGACACCCGTGGTAAAAACTGTGGTTGGGAATGGTGAATGTCGCTGAGAGAACATTACAGCGGTAAGTCTGGATGTGCTTCTGCAATAAAAACGATCAAGTTAATGAAAGGAATGAAGTTATGTTGTACTCCTGCTAGCTCCGCACCTGTGACTGTGAGGGAGGACATAAAGTGGTAAGTCAGGGAGGAGGGACCGTTCGGTTCACCAACTGTTCCATCCCATTGTCACTATTTACCTTTCTCTGTGCTGGCTGAAATTCCACCTCTCTCGCAGGTCTCTCCTGCTGCATTATGGGAAATATGCATAAGAAATGCATGAGACAACTGGAGCATCTTTCGTTGCATTTATAGTTTTAACATGCCCTCGCCAACGAGCAGTGGCCTTTTTCACAGGGACAGAAGCGGTCCAATTTCCCCCTGCTGTTAGCATACAAAGCAGTGGGTCATAATGAATTGGAGGTGATGTACATGAAACATGTAGAACTACGTCTGCTACTACTTCTATCTGAGTATATGTATGAATGGTATTTGGTGCTGTAAGGCTAAGAGCTAATACAGTTAGCTTGTAGCTGCAAGGCTAATATAGGATGCTTGTGGCACATAGTAATATTATTTAGATGTATTGTTGATATCAAGTTCATGCTCTAATGTAGGCAGGTTGGGAATCCCATGCCACAGCCATGCAGCTGCACTGCGTTTCAAGGCAATTGAATGGGATCATGTCTATTCGGGCTTCCAACAGCCCAAAAAACCCCCAACATTTTTTGTTGTTATTCCATGGATCTTGTCCATTTTGCCCCATGTGCCCGTTTCGGCTGGTTTTCAGCCACTACAATGTGTACATATCTGCCAGTGACATAAGCGTGATGTCCACTCCAACCTGGTCTATTGTATTGCCATCTGTACAGATGTAAAACGTACACGTGTCATGTAAAACAGGTTAAATGTTAACATATGAAATAATAAAATAATATTATTGATGCTGTATGACTTATAAACAGCTTTGTCCACATTTTTCAGGTGAGAAAAGGAAATTGCACTCAGCACTCAATACAGTAATTAATGGTACGGCCAATGTGAGGAGGGCATGTTAAAAACAGTTGGGTAATAAGACGTATCAAACTGAGGGTGTAAAATAACTAACCTCACGTCAGAAAAAGTTGGGACAGTATGGATAAGTGTCTTACACTGACCGTGATTTTTTAATTTAACTGCAGACAGACATTTCGCGTTTTCATATGTGTGTTGACACATTCCATACTGTTCAACCCTTTTCTGATTTGTAATTATGTTACTAAGGCATGCCAGAAGTTGGCACTGTAAGATGCTTATCACATGCCAAAAATGAACCATGCAGAGCTGATCTGACATGCGACAACATATACACCATCAAAGTAACTGTGGACATGGGCACTGAAAGGAAAACACCGGTAGGAGACTCTCACAAAGAAATCATCCTCATGCTTCACAAAAACAAAGTGACCACATAAGCACACACACCGCACCTGGACAACCTTCCTAGGAAGAGTCTGCATGTCTGACTCTCTGGTATTCCTCTCCTGTTGGGAGTGATGGCGTACAGAGGAAAGGATACTTTAAAATAAATCTCATAATTCATGTCCTGAAGCTTTATGATAAATAAGCCAAAAACTGTAGAAGCTGGGGATCATTTTCTCTTCGGTTGTTTCCATGTATTTGATATTGCAACAACATTGAAATGGTTCTAGCTAGTTATTATTCTGAAGCATTTCAGAATGCAACACAAAGACACAGTGAACGAGCCACTGGACAGTGGCACTTTGTGGATTACCTTTCTTTGCATTGTCTGATATTCAGCTCTGTCCTGCTGTACCATCAAAGGCAGCAAATAAAGACACAATTGGAAGTACAGTATATTAGAAACACCTTAAAATGTATACAACGTCTGATATCGCATCAGTGTACAGTGCAACTGATCTCAAAGTGACCGAAAGGAACTGTAAACAAATGAATCAGAAATAACCAAAACGTAAAATTACTCCAGTTTAACTCTAAGAAACATAACGGAACTGTAGCTAATCCAACAAATACAGCTAGAGAACAAGGAATGAATGAAGGAATGAATCTTTACATGCTTCCTTTTCATTCTACGAACATGTCAATACAATTGAACAAACGTAAACACTGAATGGAAAAAAGGTTTTTGCCCTCTCCTGTAAAATTCCATGTTTGGAGACACTTGTTTTGCCTGGAACAACAATGGTATACTCCAGTTTCTTCTTAAATCAGCATCTCCACATGTACAGCAGGTTCTCAGTGAGGAACCAAAGGTTGGGTTCTAGCTTTACTGGCAGATACAGTGAGCGCCTGGTTCATAAGAACAAGGTCCAGCAGCAAACACACAGGACAACACAGCTACAGACTGGCAGAGGGCCAAACCCACTCTCTACTGACCTTGATGAGCGCAACCTCATTACAATGTCCCTTACCCACCGTAAGATGACCTCAAGTGAGAGACTGGCGAGCTGTGGCTGGGGTGAGATGCACAGCGAGCATGGTTCTAAAATAGGCCTCTAGAGGTCATTAGTGATTTTCTAAATAAACAGATCTACTACAATATCTGATCTGGAGTTTGGGAGACATGGTTCCAGTAGAACTGAGGGATTCTGGTCCAACACAAACCCAGAACCTGTACACCTAGAGACACTGATCACTTTGAGGTGGTCTCTCTTAAATTGTTCCAGAGCTGTATATATTATTTTATTATATACCGGCTCCGTTCCCTGTATTAACAGTAACCACTGAGGTCACCTTGAGCACCAAACAACTGCTCCCTGGGTGCTGTATGTAGGGCTGCCCTCTGCTCCGGGCAAGTGTGCTCACTGCCCCCTAGTGTGTGTGTGTGTGTTCACTAGAGTGTGTGTAAGTGGGTGCTTCACTTCACGGATTGGTCAAATGTGGAATACAAATTCCTCTGTGTGTAAAAAGCCCAAATGGCACAAAATGGTTCAAAACCTCTCTACTCAGAGAATGATTGGCCTCACCCAAATTATATTTATCAATGCTAAAAACCATGTATCTCCAAAAACGGTTCAGGAGAAGGAAAAACAATCTGAACTTTTAATGGAAGTTAATGGAGAAATGTATTTTGAGTGGTTTGGGGTTATGTCTACTGGTCTATTCATCATTTTACATGAAACACAAAGTTTTGTCTGCACAGCAGTGACATTATGCTTTATATTATATATTATGTAATAAGTTTTAAACTTAAAAAAATAATAATACAAAAGTAAATGCATATCGTCGCTGTCCAAAGAAAAACAAATATCTCCAAAATGGCAACTTTCCAGGAGAGGCCAAAACCCAATTTAATTCTAATGTACGTCAATGGAACCAAAATTATTCCAAGTCATCTTTGGGCCATTTCTGTTCCTTCAATCATCATGAAATTCACACACAGTGTAAACAGCAGCTCATGTGATCCAATGATACATAAAAGTAAAAATGGTCAAAAATGGAGATAAATGGTTTTCATTGGACAGCGACGATACTCTACATGATGTGTAATGCTGGTCACCTACATTTGGGTTAAGAGTGACTCTGTAAATTAGACATGTGACTGAACCTTAACTTTAGAAAGAGTAAAGGAAAAACTTGTCCATTAATAATAAGGTTCTTACCATACGGGCTTGTCGACTCCTCTGATCCCGCCTCCTGAGGGAGTGAGGGGAGGGGAATGTGGGCATGGGTGGTGCCACAGAGATGGATATGGTGACCCGATTGCGCTCCCTGCTTGTTGAACGCTGACGCTGCTGCTGATCTGCATGAAACACACACATAGACTTGTATCAATACTACACTGATGTACTACCTGAAATCACACAGCAGTGCGTTTCTGTGCAGTGCGTTACGGTGCTTTTTATTTTTGGGTGCTTTTTTTTTTTTTTGCTAGCCTATGGAAAGGCAAAGGCTGCACGACAATGAGATAAAGCCTTGAAATGAAAGATTTATGAAGCTGAAACATCTGCATTGAAGAGTTCGGCATTCTAACACAAGGGGGCAGCATAGGTCATATATTAGATATGCCTCCTGTAAGGCTACCCGCACAGCTTGCATGTAGGCATTTACACAGTGTATATGCCTAAGGCATGTGATTAGACAGTTAATGATCAGTATAGGATCCTGAACTGACTGTACATAACAGAGTTAATGTAGGGCAAGAGTAAAGGTGGAAGCTCAGTGTTCTGAATAGGGGGGGGGTGTAATGATCATGGAGTGCCACTAGAAGGTGTGTGTATCAGTCATGGATGCAGTTCTTCCTGCTCCATGCTAACATCAGGCAAATCTATTGGAGTAATGAATGCCAAAGAAGGGCTGGGTGGTCTCCATTGACATAGCTTTCATTTTTATTTCCTGTCACGGTTATTTCCTGTCACTCAAATGGCCAAGGATATAAGAGAATGAATCTAAATAGAATCCAACTTTCCTTCTACTATTCTTACAGCATATCAGCATTATGTCAGCTCTATGTGTTAGTGGCCTTCAGTACAACTTGGGCTTTAGGCCCAGCCGCTAAGTATTGAATCTGACTCAACCTACTAAAGTGGGTTGACCCTGGGTGACAGTTACGGGTTGATCATAAAAGCCAAGTGACTTGGTCTGGTTATTTATACTCTGTATAATATATCTGGAATTATTACTCCTATTTGGAATACGCTGGAACTGCCTTTACTCAAACACACCTGTTTCAACTTACACAGGGTTTGATTCTTAGTCGTACTAGAGCTGGGAAAATCCAGGAGTGTGACCAAGAACCACTGCTGTACACCTCTAAACGATTAATTATGCAAGGAAGCCAACTATGTTCAATCAATGAATGGCTGGCAACGTGTACTTCACTGCTCTTATAGCTGATCATTAGCCAACAGCCTTTCTTGGAGAGGTAATGGGACACTCTTGCATCTGTTGTGCACACGCCAGCTCGCAGTCTACAGTGCTTGCAGTAGTCATTACAATGAGATTTTCCTAATTGCATATGAGGAATATGCCCTTCTGAAGGCATACCCCAAAGGTGGTTTTACTGTACACACTACAGCAGGGCCGACCAATCAATGCGGTTGCAGGTTTTCATTCCAATGCAGCAGGAACATGCAAGATCAGTTGCTGAAGATGGAGGCCATCTGATTAAACATGTAGAATCAGGTGTACTCCAGCTTGTTTGGAATTAAAACCTACAGTCACACCGGCCCTTAGACAGTCTTGTTCTAGAGTGAGATTTTCCAGTTTGAAGACCAGGGCAATCCTCTACTGCAGGAGGAACTACAAGCTACAAGCATTAGGGGAGGATGCTTTTTTCTTTTTCTTACTCAATAGTTAGAGCAGCTAGGTGGAGAATTTCCAAAAGTTAGACAGATTTGTATATATATATATGTATGTGTATATATATATATACAGGGGTTGGACAATGAAACTGAAACACCTGGTTTTAGACCACAATCATTTATTAGTATGGTGTAGGGTCTCCTCTGACATTACCCTGGATACCGTGGCTCTTGATACATCACTTGCTGTCTTGGTCACAGATGCGCCAGCAAGACGTGCACCAACAATCTGTCCTCTTTTGAACTCTGGTATGTCACCCATAATGTTGTGTGCATTGCAGTATTTTGAGCAGAACTGTGCTCTTACCTGCTAACTGAACCTTCACACTCTGCTCTTACTGGTGCAATGTGCAATTAATGAAGATTGGCCACCAGGCTGGTCCAATTTAGCCATGAGACCTCCCACACTAAAATGACAGGTGTTTTAGTTTCATTGTCCAACCCCTGTATATATATATATAAATTAATTAATTAGTTTATTAGTTTATTTGTTTATTTATTTATTTTTACATATTTATTGTCTAATGTATATTTTTGTATTTAAGTGCTGCTAGAGACTGTACTGATTTGATTAGATTTGACTTATTTGACTTGATATTGATATTGATATTGTCACGTCCTGTGTAGTCAAGCCCGGTTTTTCTCAGTTTTCTCTGGTCTTCTGTTTGTCTTGTCACTTCCATGTGACTTTTGTTGTCCTGTTCCATGTGCTTCTGTTTGTTTTGTTGTTTGGCTCCTCCTGTCTCCGCCCCTTGTCAGTCCCCTCACCTGTCCCCAGTTTGTAGCTCCACCCCTTGTTCCTTGTTAGTCTTTGTTCTCTTATACTCCCTGTAGTTCCCTGTGTTCTTGCTTGGTGTTTTCTCTCCCTGCTGGTCGTTTGTCCTCATGTCGGTTGTCTTTGTAACCTGGTTTAGTGTTTCTTGTTCTGGTCATTAAATCCTTGCATCTATATCCCACCTCCTCATCTTAAACCCCAGGTGACAGATATTAACAGTTGGTGGAAAGGAGAAGCCAAACAAACTTGGGATGCTTTCAGCATATCAACAGAAATTGCATCCAACCAAACTATACACATTCTATACAAACAACGGGGACACCTGACCATCAGGCTTGTAATTTTGGGAAGGCTTACCACAATATTGTGGGTAGTGTGCCCGGGGAAACTTGTGCCCATTCAGTGAAAAGAACATTTGTAAGGTTAGACATTCACACTGAATGAGAAGGCCTTGATGTTCCAAATCATGCCAAAAAAGTTCGGTGGGTTTGAGGTCAGGACTCTGGAGTACAGCTAAACTGTCAAACCAATTCTTACATCCATGCTGAAATATGAAAGGTCTTCCTGAAGCTGTTGCCAAACAGGAAGCATGTACATCAGTCACATCAGTCATATGAATGTAGTTTGAAAGGTAGACAACCTTGTGGGACACCGTAGGAGCCCAAACGGTCTGGGGACTAGGCTTACTCACCTCTGTGCAGTGCCCGCAGGTTGAGCTGGGCATGGCGGTGCAGCTCTTCCAGACATGGCGGCCGTGTGCTGGGGTGGAACACGTTGTGCTGCTGGTGCCATGGGGCCTGGTAGTGCGACGTCAACTTACTTTCAATGTCCAGATTAGACACCGCTGCAGAGAGAGAGAGAGAGATAGAGAGAGAGGAAGAGAAATAGCTCAGTCAAAATGTGGTGAGCTTTCAAGGTGGTACAGGCTTCCATTCCTCTGTGTACTATACACTTTATGTTCCTTGTACACCATCACTCATTCAAGAAAACCACGTTTGTAACCACACTCCAGCCAAACGGCAGCCAAGAACAACCTGTGGTGAGGTCTAAATTTACCGTGGACGGCTGGTCTAAAAGCAGGATTGCGCTCCCACCATTCCTAAAACCACAACACAGCCAGGGAATAAAAAAGAAAGATGTGCTGTCTTTATTGTGAAGCAGGGAGAGGAATGAAAGACAAGGCCGTTTCATCCCTCTTTTCTCTCCCACCGGCTCCCCGCTCCTTTCTCTATCCCGCTATAAAGCAGCATCTGCCCATCAGTATGCAGCATGCAGCCGTCCCCTTGAATAGCCCAGAGTCATCCGTATCTAAGCAACCCTTCATATCTAATTTACAGTGAATTAGCAGATCCTTATCAGACCACGATCACCAACAATAACACGGGAGATGCTCAATAAACGAGAGAAAGAGAGGGAGAGAAAGAGAACAACAGGCTTCCGGTGATAATGCTGCTATACTGTCCTTAACAATGCGAAAAGATGTGTAGCAGGGTCAGGAATGGTATATGGACAGCGAGGTAAAAAAGATTATGACCTCAAATGGAAAGAGTGTGTAAGGCCATGCTATGAGATACACGCACTAGTCGATACTCTTTATAGAACAAAGCAAAATGAAATTTATAAATACATAAAATATCCCATATATACTGCTGGATCTTTAAGAAATATCCAATACACGCTCGTCATCAGAAGACCAGCTGCACCCTGAAGGAAGTGATGGATTGCAGAGCTACTGGGAAGGAAGATGAAGGTCCCCGGTAACGATAAGTGATGATTAATTTAGACTGATATGGGCAATATTTATTGAGCTACACCTTCAGAAGTAGTTTCTCTCATCCCAGATATCTCGCCATGGAATTGTAGAGGTTCCTAATGTGTCCTGTGATAATCCATCCCATGCATTTTAAATATCCTCACACAGTTCCTGCAGATTTGTGTGGTATGGGGTGGAGGTGCAGTGACACCAGGCCTTCTGGACATGTGATGCATCACAATGTTTATTATGCCTCCAACTGCAGATCCATTGGTGGTCTCCACCAAGAAAAAAGTGGGACTTGCTGCCATTCTGAGTCACTCCACAACAGTCTGACATGACACCATTGCAGTCTTTGGCGATGTTGACATGGTGCTAAGGGCAGTCGCCGTAACAGTCTGCATGTATGTGGTCCTGTGTCATGCAGCCGTCTGAAAATGATGCTGGCACTAAGAGGATAACTCATGGAGGGTATCACTGCTCTCTGAATGTCCGCTATTAGCTCTGACAAGTACACTGATAAGACTTCGCTCAGATCACATCTATGACTCCATTCAAAAACCTCAGTCATTCAGATGTCTCACAATGCCAAATCTACCCACCAAGTTGCATTACTGTGGGTGATTCCTCCTGGGTGCAACTATTTGTACTATACTACTATATCCAGAGCGACTTACAAGGTTAATCATATTACAGGTAGGTCAATGTAGTGTTAGGAGTCTTGCCCACAGACTCTTACTGGTGTAGCACAGAGTAGTTACTCAGCCTGGGATTCAAACCCCAGTCTCCCACGTGTGGTGGTAGCTAGTTGGTGGGTAGTGGTGTTATCCGCTGAGCTACACCAACCATACTAGTAATGGGCTTGTGTTTATCCCCCTTGCTGCAGTAACAGTCTCGATTTTCCTGGGAAGACTACACTACACGATATGTTGGAACACTGCCCCAAGGATCAGGTTGGCATTCAGCCACAAGAGCATTAGGCAGTACAGGTGCTGATGCTGGATGATTTAATCACCACTCCAATTCATCCCAAAGGTTTGGATGGAGCACCATCACTCTAAAGATATCAAATGCACTGCTCTATAGCTCAGCGCTGGAGGAGCTTCATATCCCTTTATTTGATGCCTTACGGTCATGTGTGCCTGCTCCTGTTCTACTGGCAAAGTTTGGTGCCACAGGGCTCCATTGCTGTCTAGCTAATGTTAGAACCTACTGGCAAAGCCAAATCAGCCCTCTGCAGATACCCTTAATGTAGTCTGTGGGTTTTTAGGGTGTTCCAGTTGTCAGGCTTGTTGGTGAGAAAAGGGCTGATGGAGACAGCTAGCTATTTCACAGAGCTAAGGCTAGCTATATTTGATTTAGCTGGACAGCACTTAAAACAGCTAACAACCAGAACAGGAAGATGTAAGTTCGTAGCAAGGGTCTCCACTAGAACAGCGCCAGTTTATAGTTTGCCAGTAGGAGCTAACGTTAGCTAGGTTTGCTAGGAAAGCAGCAGAAAAGGTTTACAGGTTCTGTGATTGTTGTTTTGTCTCTTACCGCCATTACAGACAAAGTAAAACAGTGGGCCTAAGAAGTAAATTACAGACTTTGTGACTTGCGCACTGCCACTGCAGTCTCAACCTGAAAGACTTCAGTCAATGAACGAACCCATGCGTCTCACATACTTGACTGTCTTGTTATTGACGGACGTTATATCTGGATCTGGAACGGAACTTAGCAGGTGCTGAAGGATGTCCAGTCTAGATTGGAATACCAGTGCTTCTATCAGGCCTTGATGTGGGAAAGTTTTGTACTACAAATACTACCTCTCAATGTTTTTGTCTAAAGCTCCTAGATGGTTCCTCCTAGATTGGCTTAATTTACGAGAATCCGACAACTACCTGTTCACTTTTGCTGTAGTAATAAAATCTGGGAACAAAACTGTTGAGTTACGGTGTAAGTAACGGTCGAGTACGGTGTAGGGCTAAACTATACCGTTGGTGTTGGTGAGGTCACTGGTATACTGTTTCTGGGTGTTAATATTGCCAAGGAGACATCACTGTCAAAGAATCAAAGAATTGTGCAGTTGGGCCAGATTTGGTGGAAGACTTCCATGGCACAATTCCGGGGGGGAATGTCCGGTAGACTGGGATTTTAGCCACTGTGGTATGACCGTATGCTTCCATACACCTGCAGATTCAGCTACTTACTTCAGTCTATGGCCTTTGACCTTTGACCAAAAATAATTAAAAGACATAAGGAAAATGGGACTGCGCAACATCCAGTAAACGATCACAACTGTCACCATCAAATGAACAGCACTTAAAGCTTCTGAGAAAAAAGCAGAACATCAAGCTTTACTCCTGCTTTATTTCACCAAAAGAAAAAACAGGATTTCTGCGTATTCTTGACCTGCGAGAAGACCTGACACTATGAGTCTAGCAGGATGTGTAGCTGTCAAGAAGTCCTAAATGTGAAAATTAGACAACCTGCAAATCAATAAAGCGTCTGGTGTTCTCAAACAAGGGACTGACCACCCCAGGGTCCAGACCTCAACATCATCGAATGTGTTTGGGATTACCTAAATGGTGAGAAGCATATATAGCATATATATATATATATATAAAACACATCCCTGCAGATTTCTTGGAACGCTGGAGGAAAAGCTTCTGTCATTTTTCTGTTTAATATGTTTATGTTTTTTTCCCTGATGCCGCAAAATGAATAAGAAGCACCATACGATTCTAATCATGCCACTGTGTTTATTTACTCTGCCTCCTTTACCTGCCTCCCTCCCAGCTTCACCCCATCTTGCCTTCTGATCCTCTCTTTTATTCTCTTCCTCTCTGTCCTCCTTTCCACCTGAACTTCTTCTCCCTCTCTCTACTGTCGCATCCACTCCCTCTGTTGCCCTGCAATAGCTTTCCCTGCTGAAAGGCCAATATTGTCTATAAACCCCAGAAGTTCTATCATAACTACGCAGTGTATAGAAACACAGTATAGAGTTAGAATGCGTCACATTGTGTCAAACTGGAGAATTTCTACTCCTTTGCTGCATACACTCATATCACCTTCATCTCAGCCCCCCCCCCCCCCCCCCACATACCTCTCCAGCTGGGTGGCGTAATTAGTGTGTCAGCTGTGAGGTTGCAGTGTTTCTGAGAACGCACTCTATTACTCAGCACCCCATTTTTCTGCTTCGCGTCATCAAGATCCCAGCAAAGACGTGACCTCTACTGAAACTACTCCCCCTCTGCTCCCGTTGACAACCAGTCGTGGGAAAACAAGGTCCATGGAATGGGGACAGGGGTCTTTTTGTGCTGGTCGGAAGGACGGGTTTCATTTGAACTGCTGCATCTCAGCGTCTTGCCTGTGACCAGCATGAACACCTTAAACCACAGGTTTCTGGTTCATTCCTAAAGGTTAAGGTTTAGGCTTACTCTCCAGCATGAATTATTCAACGCCCACGAACCACAAACTAATACGTAGGGCAAGTCTAGACTGGAGTTTAAGAGCTGTTTAAGAGTTCAAAATGCACAAGCTTCATTGCAATGCATAATTTATCCCCACTTGGCAGTGATTCCAGAAATCCATCACATTTCAGGACAGTCAGACAAACTAGGGGAATCTTCATCGCTTCTTAAACCACAGTGCAGTCTTTTATGAGCTAAGCTACAGTATGCTGCAGTACACTCGCACCGGTATACAGGGTCATTAGAGCAAATCCTGAGACTCTAGTCAACATTATTATTAGCCTGGGAGCATCTTATAGAAGCTATGACATCTTGCACCTTGGCTGGACGCTTCACTACAGCCTGACCCCCTCACTAAACGTGCAGACACCCTACCTGCAGTGCCATGTCCTGCATTTGTAATTTTCCTATTTCTTCTCCTCTTCCTCTTCTCTAGGGCCCGAGTAGGTGTCTTCCTCTGCGAGTTGCCCATTCCTCTGTGGGGTAGCCAAAAGTAGCGAGTGGACACGGATGTCTGACTGAAGAGAGGAGAGATGCGAGTCTGCTCTAACTGCTCCCTCTTCCTTTCCCTTTCGGTCTCTCACTCTCTCTATCTCTCTCTCTCCTTTTCTCTGTCTCCCCACTTTCACTCTCTCTCTCTGTGTCCCTTTCTCTCTCGCTCACCCTTCAGCAGGTGCATGGTCAGCACTGTGATCCAGCAGCAGACTCTCTGCCAATAGCAAAGCACGCACATCCACTGACAAATCTCTCATTAAAAAAACCTTAGAACTACCGACGAGCCCTTTTCTTTATAACCCAGAACTACACACTAACATTTGACCATGCCAAAACTACATAACCATAACAACTACTAATAAGATTAAGATTTAACCCCACAGTGGGGAAATTTAGTCTTCCGCATTTAGCCCATCTGTGAAGTGAAACACCCACATATACACTCACTAACGGGCAGTGAGCACACTTACCCGGAGCGATGTGCAGCCCTATCCATGGCGCCCGGGGAGCAGTTGGGGGTTAGGTGCCTTGCTCAAGGGCACCTCAGTCGTTACTGTCAGTCTAAGGAATCAAACCGGCAACCCTCCAGTCACGAGGCTGGTTCCCTAACCGCCAGCCCACGAATGCCCAGGGTTATTGTTATAATAATAATAATAATAATAATAATAATAATAATAATAGTATTATTATTATTATTATTATTATTATTATTATTGTTATTAAGTATCTACTAACAAATATTTTATTTGTCACTCAAAACGGTCAAAAATCTCAAATAAATTAATAGTCAGGACTACGGATAAATCTCGCATTAAAACAGCCAATCACAATTACTGATAAACCTTTCACCCTAGTAACAATCTGAAGTACAAAACAAACCTCACATCAAACCATCAGTACCTGTGAACATTCTCAGATTAATAATAAAAACACTCCAATTAATATCACACATATAAACAGTTACGTTACAGTTCTAGTTAGTTGATGTAAGTGAATTTCCAAAATCAGTTCCGAAATTGGTTCACTAAGCTCATTTTAAGTTTATTTAAGTTTCCATAAGTTTTTTACTTGAATTAAGTGATTTTAGTGTGTCAAATTTTCACACTGGCAGAAAAAACAAAATTATCTGCTAACATAGTGAGAAACTTTGGCTTAATAACATAAGTAAAACAAGTTAATAAAAAGTAAAAAAAACAAAAACAATTAATTAATTAAACAATCTTAAATTGATCTTACAACTAATTTTGGAAGTCAGCTCAAAACAGCTAACTCTAACTAACTATAAAATGCTAGCTAATATACTAGCAATACAATATATATTACTATATATATCCCAATGTTTATATATACTATATATTATAATATAATATAATATTAATAATACTATACTAGCTAACTATAAAATGAGAATTTTAAGGTATAGCAAGCATGTTATTATTTTATTAATAAGATATTGCAGTTTACCAATTACGGATAAATGATGCAAGAAAACAAGTAAGCATCCCCCAGCATCATCACAAACTTTGCTACCCGGAGATATCACAAGAACACTCCTATAACCACCTAAGATGACCTCAGTATGGAGCAGCTATGTTCTTACAACCCAATATTTGATATTTCATTGGCAGTCTGAACATCACCAGAATGGAATCAAAGCCAAAACTACCAGAGGAAGCTGAGAAAAAAACAAAAGCAAAGTTGATGAAGCTACATTACACAGAATCTCAGAAACCCAGTGGTCACAGCAAGTGCTACACAGATATATACACTCACCATCCACTTCATAACACAGAACCTACTGTGGGCCTCTTCTCACTGACCGCTTTATGAGCTCCACCTTATAGGTCAGCTATGCACAATTACCAACTGCAGCTCATGCACAATTTATTAGCCTCCATTTACCTCACTCATTCATAGCCTCGTTTAAATGAAGTGACATCATGACTTTGGCAGGAGGCAGAGAGCTGAGCAGTGCCTGTGTCCCCCGCTGACCGTGGCCCAGATGGGCGTTGATACTTTGTCTCCCAGTATGTGTGTGAGTATGTACAGGGGACTGGGTGTGCTGTGCTCCACAGCTGGGCCCTCTGCAGGAGTTCTTAATACTGATAATACACAACTGCAGACATTTGTATTTGGCATGTGCCTTATGGCGCAGCTGTGGTATTGCCTAAATATGCAAGGACGCAAGGTGAGCTGTGGTATCTGTACTCTGTTAGCATAATGTTGCTTGTTGCCCACAGTTAGCCAAATTACCAACTCATGTGAGCATTCTCCTTTATGTTCCCTCTAAAACCATATCACATATAATGAAAGTAAACCTGTTTCGTTACTAGCCAAAGAATGTGCAATACATTAGATACGCAAAAATAAAGTGACCTTTGACCTTCAGCACAAACCTTATAGTTCAATGTAAAAAGTATCTGAGAGGTGTCAGAAACAAGGCCTGTACTACAGACCCAAGACAGAATGACCTTGTCCCTTTAGCAGTAGATAAGAGGGGGTTGTGATACGCTCCAAGCATGTCATTTGGGGACACCGGATAGTGTGAAGACCCTGTGGAGACTTGACCCATGGCTCAGGACAAATGAGCACCAACACGATCGCTGAGCCATGATCACTGACCCTTCATCTTTCTGCTGACCATGACAGTGCTAAGACACAGTGTAAAAGCCACACTGTGGGATCTAGCCGTTTCAGTACCACCCACACTAATGTGCATTGTGTATCAGCACCAGGCTAGTCACCAAAAGCCTGGTGCTGATACTTTTGGTTCATTAATGATGATTAGCTGATTAATATCTGAATAGCTAGCCTGCTAGTAAGTCACCTATCAAAACAAGCTTAGCTCCCATAGTGGTGCAACCGCCTAATCTGTGACATCACAGCCATTCGTGGCTGGGAGTCCTCGAGAGTCAATGCAAGAGAACCAGGCCCTCAATATGTTGAACTCTGAGGACTTGGGCTGGAGTCCTGGGAGGCTTCTGCCTATAGTTTAAGTTACTCCAGAACTGCATTTAGCATTCTCCACCAGGTGCAGTGACATCTCTAATAGAACTGCCTTACAAGCAGTTCAAAAAGCTGTGGTGCTTTTTCTTGACTGTGTTTTGGGGGCTAGGGCAAATCCTAGCTCTACCTCATCCCAAGTTTGCCTCTTGTGGGCATGTTAAGCCCACTTGCTTTTCGCATGAGGGCATGTACAGGGTCCAGGAAAGACAGATAGTTTTGAAAGCACATATTTATATAGAATTTTGTATGGAAACCTAACTGCTTAGCATGCTAACAGTTAGCGTGCTTACAGTTAGCATGCTGCGTAACGTAGCTAGCTATTGAGTGATATAACTTACTACAGAAAGCAACAATATCCACTACTTTCTTCCACGCCTCATTTTTCTTCGAATGTATATGTACCAAGACGCATCATATAAACTGGGAATATGGGAATATATGAAACGCCAGTTATGAGCTTCTCTTCCATGTTTACCACCACACTGCAGAGAACAGGAACCACATGCTGGTGGGATATAGGACTGTATCTCTTATATTTATTTATTAATTTAATTTATTTTTTATTATTATCATATTATCTATATTGGACTATATTTATTCATTTTCACTAAATGTACTGAAATCAGCATCTGCAGATGTGTACATGAAACATACTTGATATGGGCCCACAACTAGCTACTAAATTATTCCTGTGATTTGCCATTTTCATACCATCAATCATAACGGACCCATCACTAACGAGGACAACAAGAGCCAAGGACATTTAAAAGGTCAAAGGATGAGTGGTAAAAGGCTTGAATGTAGGGCATCTCTCTCCTTCGCACATGTACACATGCAAACCAAATTCCTTCCCTCATTCCAATCCGTTAGAGCCTTATGCAGATTTACTCCTAATCTAAATCCTAAACTTATCAAACGTGGTGTGTTCTTTAGAGCCCTGGAAGTCCAGTGAGGCTTTTCCCCCAGTACATGGCCTCTTTGCTCACATCAGCCCCACAACAGGGGTCAGAATCCCTATAATTAATCAGCAATAGCTTACAGAAGCTAAATCCCAGCTAGCCATCAGTTAGTGGTGGACATTAATGAAGTATAAGTGTTTTACTTTTTACGATATATAGTTTTGCTATAAGTGTTTTTTTTTTAAGTGTTTATATTTTTGGAGCTTATTTTTTACTTATTATTCCAGTAAATAACTTCTACTACCTATCTGAACCGATTGAATCATTCAATATTATATAATTCACTTTTTCAAAATTCAAATCAAGTATAATACAGTGAACAGTTTAATGGGCTGATTTTGCCTGTTGGGATTGAACCCCTCACAAACATATGACCCATTTTCTTTATTTTCAAGTTAAGTTGTTGAATAAACATAAATGCGGCATTATCAAAATTTTAGGGCAGAATTTCCATAAAACATTTTTTTAATAGTTTTATAATATATCATAATATAACATGTACAGACAACTGAAGCACACATAAGCCATAAATATTAATAATTCATAATAATAATACTTTGAGTTTTACTCAAGTACACGATTTGTGTATACTGTCTGCCCTGCACTGGCATTCAAAGCGGCCATGACCATGGGAAGACAACAGAGTGTGTCAATGTCGCCCGTGTACTGTAATTCACTGTGCCACGTTGCAGTAATTTCTGATGGCCTCACCGGCGTGCCACGGCATGTCAGAGAGGCAGACGTAAACAGAGACGGGCAGCTTGTTTGATGGACAGAACAAACAACATCAGTACGATCGCTTAGCGGCTCAGGCCACTGTAAGACACCAAGTCACCAGCATTCACACTGCCAACTGAGTAATCCATCAGAGCGATGCAGTCGAAAATCAGAGAAACTCATGCTGACATATACTGCAGGCCAAACGTATATAAGCCAGTTTTAAAGGTGTCATTAATCCTTATGGGTATTATGCTCTGCTATACTAGTCTGAAGTAATTACATGTTTAAGAGATTACAAGGTCAGTCATTTTAAAGTGAAGCCTAAACTTCAATTAAACTTAAATTATTCACAGCGGTGATGATAAGAACAACGCTGACTCTGTTTGTGAAATGACTCGGTATCGAGCTGTTAGGGAGCAATGAGCATGAACAAGGAGGGGTAAGAACCCCCTGCGGTAAAAACTATTCCCAAAAAAGGTAGTGCTGGTACATACACAGCAGCTTCAATACACAGCAGCTTCAATACACAGCAGCTACAACACACAGCAACTACATACACAGCAGCTACATACACAGCAGCTTCAATACACAGCAGCTACATACACGGCAGCTTCAATACACAGCAGCTACATACACGGCAGCTTCAATACACAGCAGCTACATACACAGCAGCTACAATACACAGCAGCTTCAATACACAGCAGCTACATACACGGCAGCTTCAATACACAGCAGCTACATACACAGCAGCTATAATACACGGCAGCTTCAATACACAGCAGCTACATACACAGCAGCTTCAATACACAGCAGCTACATACACAGCAGCTACATACACAGCAGCTGCATACACAGCTGCTACAATACACAGCAGCTACATACACAGCAGCTACATACACAGCAGTTGCATACACAGCAGCTACAATACACAGCAGCTACAATACACAGCAGCTACATACACAGCTGCTACAATACACAGCAGCTACAATACACAGCAGCTACATACACAGCAGCTATAATACACAGCAGCTACAATACACAGCAGCTTCAATACACAGCAGCTACATACACGGCAGCTTCAATACACAGCAGCTACATACACAGCAGCTTCAATACACAGCAGCTACATACACAGCAGCTACATACACAGCAGCTACATACACAGCTGCTACAATACACAGCAGCTACATACACAGCAGCTACATACACAGCAGTTGCATACACAGCTGCTACAATACACAGCAGCTACAATACACAGCAGCTACATACACAGCAGCTATAATACACAGCAGCTATAATACACAACAGCTACATACACAGCAGCTATAATACACAGCAGCTATAATACACAACAGCTACATACACAGCCGCTACAATACACAGCAGCTACAATACACAGCAGCTATAATACACAACAGCTACATACACAGCAGCTACAATACACAGCAGCTATAATACACAACAGCTACATACACAGCAGCTACAATACACAGCAGCTACATACACAGCAGCTACAATACACAGCAGCTACATACACAGCAGCTATAATACACAGCAGCTATAATACACAGCAGCTACATACACAGCAGCTACAATACACAGCAGCTACATACACAGCAGCTATAATACACAGCAGCTATAATACACAGCAGATACATACACAGCAGCTATAATACACAGCAGCTACATACACAGCAGCTTCAATGCACAGCAGCTAAATACACAGCAGCTACATACACAGCAGCTACAATACACAGCAGCTACAATACACAGCAGCTACAATACACAGCAGCTACATACACAGCAGCTACAATACACAGCAG
>JAMWET010007053.1:317500-345000 GCA_024036415.1 Prochilodus magdalenae | reverse complement strand
AGATGGAGATAGATAGGGAGTGATGGATGGATGGAGGGGAGGATGGATGGAGGGAGGGATGGAGGGAGGGAGGGAGGGGAGGGATAGGATAGATGGATGGATAAGGGAGGGGATGGATGGAGGGAGGGAGGGAGGGAGGGAGGGAGGGAGGAATGGAGGGATGGATAGATAGATAGATAGACACACAGTTGTACAGTGTGGTGACCTTATACTGGCCCTCCCGCTGCCGTCCATGAGAGCAGGAAGCCTGCTATTTCCCCCCCTGTCATCAGGCCGGGCATGGATGAGGATCTGTGTGGAAAATACACAGTCTGGCAGAGGCACAGTCCACACAGTGTTCCTGGAATATTCCACCTTCTGCTGCTGCCCTCCTGCACTTTTGCACTCCCACACAGACCCGCACGCACACTAATAACTGCACACGTGTTTGTTTAGTGCATTTTCAGGAAAGAATAAAAGTCCAGACTATATTGGAAAAACAGAGCAACACTACAATGTCAACATACAAACGAGGCCTGACACTGCGAGGGTGCTTGGAGGAAGGAAATGAGAGATGTCTGTTCCATCACATACTGATGTGGTTGCTGACCTCTTTGGGCGAGGGTGTGTAAAGTGCCGCATTGGGCAGAGTTTTTATCGCCTGTTCTTTTATTGGGGTATTTGGGTTCAGTGGACAATGCAAGACTGCTATAAGATGACTGAGCTTATGTATTTTACTGTAGGGCATTTAAAATGTAACAGGTTATAAGAGAAAATAACAATACTGATTCTGACAAGTTCAGAAAAGGAGATCAGGTAATTTTAGGTGTTTAAAAACTCTTTAATAATCTGATTTCTTAAAGGGATAAAAGTCTTGTGATGATAAAAACATCTAAAATGCTGCCCCCCGGTGGAAAAGGGTGGACATGGCATCGAGGGGAGAAGGTGCTTCAGAGCACTCATCATAATCATCTATACAGCATACTTTAGTCATGCATTAGCAAGGGTACATATCACAGTACCACCTTAATTCCAAAAATGCTGAGCCAAAATTCATTAAGAGCCAATAATAATAATAATAATAATAATAATAATAATAATAATAATAATAACAATAATAGCAATAATAATAATAAAAATAATAATAATAATAATAAAAAAAATAATAGCAATAATAATAATAATAATAATAATAATAATACTACTACTACTACTACTACTAATAATAATAATAATAATAATAATAATAATAATAAAACCAAAGTGAAGATCTTAAATGCCATCATACCTGGATGTCAAAAGAGCATGCAGAAGAAGCCTAGGCCTTTAACCAAGTCCACAACAGGGAGGGTCAAAGCTCACTCACTTTGCCAAGCATCTCAACATTCCTCAACAACGTGCTCTAAATCCAAAGAAATCCATTTGTCCCATGGACTGAATAAAAATAGTGCATGTTCTGATTCTCCAGGCCAAAAACCAAAACAGACCAAAGGACCGGATTTTTACCAGCATGGAGTTCAAAGAGACTGCAGTTCTGTCGGGTCAGTTTGTGTCCTTAGTTGTGTAAAGTAAAGGGGATATGATACAGTGGTAAACATGGTCTTGTCTGGAAACTGCTGTAGGCATCAAACTGGGAATAATTATTTACACACTGAAACTTGGAGGGGAGGTTTGACATCGTGAGACACATGAGTGATTCAAGTTTCACGCTTGCATGTGACGTCTCAAGGATGGGCCTTACTGGTGTACCTGACTGACCCAACAGCCACAACTGTGGACATTCAGCGAGCAGTGATGTCCTCCATAAATCCTGCTGGTGGCGCCAGCACTATTGGCAGACGGCTGAATGACGCAGGACTACACACGCACAGGTCGTCACGACAACTGTCCTTAACACCATGTCAACGTTGTCAATGGTGTCGTGCCAGACTGTCATGGAGTGACTCAGAATAGCAGGGGGTTATCTTCAGTGAGTCCGGCTAACGAATCTGTGTGTGGAGACACCGTGGTCAGTGTCGTCACACAGCACACGTCCAGAAAGCTTGCTGTCACTCCACCTCCACCCCTACCGCACCATCTGCAGGAGCTGTGTGAGAGTATTCGAGCTGCATGCGATGGATTACCACAGGACACCATTAGGAAACTATACAGCTCCATGCTAAGACGTGTTAGCAGACATGGTGACCCAACGCCGTCCTGAGAGACACTACTTCTGTATGTGTTCTGCAGCCCTGCACTTCCTTCTGGGAGCAACTATCATGGATATAAACTGAACTGTTGATGAAAATAAAGATTAATTACTAAAACTATTAAAACCATGAGGAATGCAAGGACGCTTTACCCAGCCAGTACACCCCTCACAGTACTCAAGACAGCACCAACTACAAGTCCAGCATGAGAGGCTGCTAACGATCGAGTGAGGGATACAGAGAGGCAGACAGAGTGAGGGGCGTGTGTGACAGGAACTGTAACCCCCCTCCGCAGTGCATTCCACTGCCGTTAGGACACCTCCCTCTGCAGACATGAAAAGGCAGCGTTAGGGCCACTTGCTGAGAGCGTTATCAGCGAGTAGATTGGCAGGTTTATGGTGTTGGGTCGTTGAGGGCTTCAATTTGTAGCGCAGGATTTCTCACGCACCTCGTAAACCATCACACGCGTCTGTGATCAGAGGTCGCCTCGGTTAGGGTGGGCTGCTGCTCTGAGGACGAGGGCAGGACTGCTCAACATATCGTTTGTTAATTGCTACCATGGTATTTACATGGCATTTACCACCAGCAATAACAAAAGCATCTCGTGACAATTAGCTCCAGATTCAAGATCCAGGCACCAAAACAAAAAGTCAAGAAGTCAAGATTCAAAACTTTGAGTTCATACCAAAGAGATTTCATTCTGACTTCAGTGTGTATGTTGTTGTATTTTGCAAAAGGCATTCAGGTGTCTCAAACCTCACACTACTACAGGTGAATCCAGTAGTTAGGCATGAAGTTTACTAGTTACCTAACACACCCATTTTCAGTTCTCGTAATTTTATTGTAGGGGTCCCCTAGAATGGATTTACATGACTGTACATCTGCATTCACCCGCTGTCTGAAACTCCACTGCACAATAAGACCAGCAGGCCCACTCTGACTGGCAGAACCTGATGCCATCTATGAGAAGTTAGGTAGTATCATGGTTGGGGCCTGTTTGCAGCATCTGCATCAAAACAGCCAGCCGTCAGTGTTACATTTACATTTATGGCATTTAGCTGACGCTCTTATCCAGAGCGACTTACAAGGTTAATCACATTACAGGTGGGTCAATGTAGTGTTAGGAGTCTTGCCCAAGGACTCTTATTGGTGTAGCACAGCATCACCCAGACCG
The DNA here is from genome assembly GCA_024036415.1 of Prochilodus magdalenae. NCBI lineage: Eukaryota > Metazoa > Chordata > Actinopteri > Characiformes > Prochilodontidae > Prochilodus > Prochilodus magdalenae. The sequence goes on along the minus strand of JAMWET010007053.1, from coordinate 341,658 downwards.
GGATTCGAACCCCAGTCTCCCACGTGTGGTGGTGGCTACTTGGGTAGTGGTGTTATCCGCTGAACTACACCAACCACTGTTGGTGTTCCTCTGTATGCAGGACTTTGCTAAATTTCCTTCGGGATCAATAAAGTATCTATCTATCTATCTATCTATCTATCTATCTATCTATCTATCTATCTATCTATCTATCTATCTATCTATCTATCTATCTATCTATCTAGGACTGATCAACAGTTACGGGAAACACTTAGAGGGTCACAGTATATACTGACAGTAAAGGTTCACATACTGCCACTCACAGATATGACGTTATGTTATCTTCAACTACCTTTTAGAACATGTGGCTAAATCTGATTATGCTTTAGGCCATAACTCGTACTTAATTATGCTATACCATACTCTCTTATAGTGTTATATATAATTATAACAGTAGTGTAAACCATGCTAAAAGTTAGAGTTAGATCACTATCATGATTTTTTATCTTTAATAATGTCGACAATCCCTATATCCAGCATTCTAATTCCATTATGCCGTTTATGTGGAACCCGGCAGTGAGCGGGACAGCTTTGAGGACATGTGCAGATGTGCTGGAGGCGCTAATGCAGAGCTGTCCTTTTGCAGTGACCTCTTTAGTCACACCTGGACTCAGTGGATGGCTCTCTCCCTAACACATGAACTCTGACCTTTGCAAACACAGTTCCTCCTCTTGCATAGCAACAAAGGCTTCATTACAGGGTGGACTCTCTCGAGTAAGGCTCCATAAACAAATGTAATTGAAGGTGATGTCTGGCCTTCTCACTGACCAAATCACCACCAAACATGCACACACACACACGAAGCCAAGTGGGTGCCGATGAAGCCATAACGATTAAATAAAAACGCAACGTCAGCAGCATGAATGGCTAGCTGCTGTGCCATAGATTTACACAATAGAGCATTGGGGGTGACCCCGTAACTGATCTATCCATGCTACACTTACATTCTAAGCTTGACAGAAGACTGGCCGCGATGCCACCCAGTCTAATGACCACTGAAGTGCAACTCAGATTTGGTCAATGAAACGATTTGGAAATGTTATGGTAGCTAATGTGTAAATGACAATGACATCGAATCAAGCTGTCAAGATGTAAGGCTTCATCAATTACTGTAATACTGGCATGGTATGATTGCAATTATGGTGGAGCATGTCACTACCGTACGTTTGCATGCTGTTATATCAGCCTATTTTGTGGGAGCACCGTTAACTGTAAGTCATATACGATCTACAAGCTACCATTGCATTTCTTAAGAGCACCAGCGAAGAGCAAATCAGTTTAGCCAGGAGAAGCAGTCTTGTACTCACAAAGGGTTTTCAAATCAAGTCTAATTTTGAATCACCTGCAACGCCGATGTCTCAAAGTGCTTTATAGACAGGCAACGGCAGAAATGATACACAAATCAAATTCATAAATCCTAAAATAGTGTAGTTTTAATAAAACGCAGAGATGTTTGACTACTGATTAGTTGGAGTTCCTCAGTTTAGAAGCATAATAACTGATAGAGGCCTCTGCACGTTTTCTGTATTATACAAAAGGCATGCACAGAAGGTCAGTATCTGCAGATCTAAGTTCACGAGCTGGAACATAAACAGAGAGACGTTCTGTGATGTAAGCAGGTGCTTAATTATTTAGAGCTTTATAGACACGTAGCAGAACATTAGCCCATCCTAAAACATACAGGTAGCCAGTACGGTACTTTTGAACTGGACTCCAGTGAAACATGCTGGCTGCTCAGTTATGTCCTAGCCATTGTCCCATTCTCTCATTAGCTTATGCACGAGCTAACAGAAGGTCTGGAGTTGATTCTGATTCTTCCTTTTCTCTGCGTCTGTCTTTCAATATGAGGCCCAAAGAAGATCGTGATGGCCAGTGCCAGTAAAACAGGCCATTATGGGGCTGAAAAGCCACAGTGAATCAGAGAACAAGCCAAACCGCATCTGCATGAGGGAGTGCACGTGCGAAAAGACATGCTTTTGTATGTTCCCCAAAACACACATTAGCGTGCATGCGCTCGCACGGGTTCCTGTGTTTATGTCTATATGACACACATCTCTGTGCACTGTCCAGAAACTACATACAACCCGGAGTGGCTCCGCAGAAGAGCAATAACAGAAATGAGGAAGACGTGGACAGAAGGAATCTTAGTAGGACGAATGAGAGAACCTCCGTCTAGCACATCTGTATACTCTCTGCATATGAACCCTTCTCAAGATACACACTGGCCGGGATCTGCAGTAGAGTAGGTAGGGTCTGCCTACCGGCCACTTCAGGAAGACCTAAAGGAGTTCAAACCTACTGAGAGTGTAATTGGGCAGTGTAGCTGTTGGCTACATGCTAATGTTCACCATCTCGTAGCTTTACCTTGCTGGTGTACAGTTATTGACTGTAGCCCATACGCTGATCTACATAATCCCGTTTGTTACCCCAGAGCCTAAGATTCAAGTTTCATGGTTGTTGGTATCTGCTTAAGCTTGGTACCATGTGGTACTACAGCATTTAAGCTACAGCATTTAAGGCGGAATGGAACATTCGATTAAGAAGCTGCTGAACAGGAACCCATCTTTGTTTAACGTCAAGCATACAAGCCTGGTTTATCGTCATGCATACCAGTTCAGAATTGCTTGACAAAGGAATGAAAAGTGTCGATACCTCGTTCACAGCCTGGGAAGTGGATTTCTGCACGGTCTTCCAGTGTCTCAATAAACTGTAGCATCATTTAAGGTGGAATGGACATTCCATAACGATGCTGGTGAATATGAAGCCAACTTCAACCTCGTTTAAAGAAGAACATCAGCCATGCCAGCTTAACAGATTATTGGAAATAGCATGAAAAGAGGTGTCACCCACCACTGCTCTTGATTTGTTGTTTCTGCTGGGCTGGAGCTTAAGTTGGCGTAAGTAATTTTTTTGGGGGGGGTCCTTTTTGGTGGAGTTAGGGCTGTTATGTAACAGTCTTGGATGATGGAAATTGACCGTTACTGCCCTCTTTACTAACACAGGATGTGTATTTGAAGTTCATGCTGTGTCATTTCCATGTATTAAACAGGGGCACATTTACACGTATATATATCTATATAGTAAAGCCATATTGGCGGTGGAGCTCATACTGTAGGTACTCAAGCGAATATGTAAATGCATTTAGGTGTTGCGGTCGACCATAGCACATACATTTTATGTGCTGACAGAAATTCCATTGGGTTAAAATGACAGCACTACTTCCTACCTACTGCGGTACCCAGAGCTTTTCCTGAACCATACCAAATACCTATACCACCCTATATCCTATTTATAACTGTGCTGTGTATGCTGTGTTGCTTTGCCCCCAAAAAACTAAATAAGAGGAATTTTAGAATGAGACACAGAGAGAGTGAGAGAGATTGAGGCCAGCTAATCATGTGTGTGAGTGTGTGTGTGTGTGTGTGTGTGTGTGTGTGTGTGTGTGTGTGTGTGTGTGTGCATGCCACTGCAGCGGGGTGGGGTGCAGTCTCATCGTGCAGCAGCACTGCGGAACCCATGGGGCGGACAGAAATCTTCCCTGTGTGCTTGTATGTGGAGAGAGAGAGAGAGAGAGAGAGAGAGAGAGAGAGAGAGAGAGAGAGAGAGAGAGAGAGACACAGAGAGAGAGAGAGACAGAGAAAGATTGAGTATTGGGTAAAGCTTTCCTGTAGACTTGTATGTGGAGAAGATAGAGAGACATAGAAAGAGGGAGAGAGACAGAGACAGATAAACAGGCAAGCGAGACAGAGAGAGATGTAAGGGAGAGACAGCTCAAAAACAGGGCGAGTATAAGAGAGAGAATGTATACCGGAAAAGGAGAGCGAGAGTTTAAGTAAGAGATAAGGGAGAGAAAATGAGTAGAGTGAGAGAGAGACAGAGTGTAAGAGAGAGAGAGAGTACAAGGGAGAGACAGAATATAAGGGAGAGAGAGAGAGAGAGAGGGGGAGAGACACAGGGAGAGTTCCTACCCACGGTCGCTATCTCGGTTGCCCATTATCACAATTCCAAACGTCAGCACCGTCTCATCAGAGCAGGAACTGGGCATGTGTGTGTGAGAGTGTGTGTGTGTGTGTGTGTGTGTGTGTATGTGACATTTCGTGTCAGGCTTGTTGGCTAATGGTACAAGAAAGCCGTCGCCCATGTTATTTTTAACTCTCTGTCTCCATGGAAACCAGCACATATGCTGGGAGCGGTGCACCCTGCTGTGTGTGTGTGTGTGTGTGTGTGCGCGTGTGTGTGTGTGCGCGTGTGTGCGCGTGTGTGGATGCAGAAGCTCATCCTGCTTCATTTGGAGAAGACACGTACACACACACACACACACACACACACGTGCCTGCTGCAGTGTGTATGTGTGTGTGAAAGTGTGTGTGTGTTTGTATTGAGGTCAGACTGGAACTGAGGATCATAACTGATTAGCCATACAACACATACATCATCTGCTGTATAACATAATCCAGACATCACAACAATCCGCCCTCGCTTCCTGATAGTTCAGTGGAAAAATTAAAGCAGGATATTAATCTCGGTGGGAATTATTCATAACCCATTTAACTAGACATTGAACCTAGTAGCGTTTAAACCAGTACAATCTCACTCTATGAAGAACCATTTCAGTCTTCCACATCATATAACTCTAAATACACTCACTGGCCACTGCACGGGGTCCACTTTCCTTACCGGTCTACTGTATACACTGAGGCCCCTGTGTTGTCATTAGAGACGGTACGGGTCCAATACTAGATACTGGTATCAAACCGATAACAGCAGAAAATGCTGAATTGTATAGAACCCTGAAGGCACACGGTAATAAATGCTTATTAGGGTGAATACATGAAACATTTTCAAAACATTTGCTCAAATTAATTTTCATTTTTACTCATGTCCCCTCTGGGGTTCAACAGAATCGGATATACAGTGAGGAAAATAAGTATGTGGACACCCTGCGACTTTGCAAGTTCTCCCACTTATAGAGGAGTCTGAAATTTTCATCTTGGGTGCATGTCCACTGTGAGAGACATAATCAAAAAAAAAAAAAAAATCCGTAAATCACAATGTATGATTTTTTAATAATTTATTTGTGTGTTACTGCTGCAAATAAGTATTTGAACACCTGCCAAAAAATTCTGGCCCTCAAAGACCTGTTAGTCCGCCTCTAAAAACTCCACCTCCACTCCACTTATTATTCTAAATTAGAAGCACCTGTTTGAGGTCGTTAGCTGCATAAAGACACCTGTCCACCCCACACAATCAGTAAGACTCCAACTCCTAACATGGCTAAGACCAAAGAGCTTTCCAAAAACACCAGAGATAAAATTGTTGACCTCCACAAGGCTGGAAAGGGCAGCTTGGTGAAAAAAGATCAACTGTTGGAGCAGTTATTAGAAAATGGAAGAAGCTAAACATGACTGTCAATCTCCCTCGGACTGGGGCTCCACGCAAGATCTCACCTCGTAGCGTATCAATGATCCTAAGAATGGTGAGGAATCAGCCCAGAACTACACGGGAGGAGCTGGTCAATGACCTGAGGAGAGCTGGCACCACTGTTTCCAAGGTTACTGTGGGTAATACACTAAGACGTCATGGCACGGAAGGTTCCCCTGCTTAAATCAGCACACGTTCAGGCCCGTCTTAAGTTTGCCCATGACCATTTGGATGATCCAGAGGAGTCATGGGAGAAAGCTCTGTGGTCAGAAGGTCTTAATTCCACTCGCCGTGTTTGGAGGACGAAGAATGATGGGTACCATCCCAAAAACACCATCCCTACTGTGAAGCATGGGGGTGATAGCATCAGGCTTTGGGGGTGTTTTTCTGCACATGGGAAATGGTAATAGGTAATGAACGCTAACAAACCTGATCACATCTTGCTGTAGGCCACAGTGTGTGATCTGGGTAGTTTGAGTAGTTTGGTGATGATAGCTTAGCAGGTTTAAACAGAGATATACTGCATCAGTGTCTGTACTGACGGACACACACAGGGTTTCATTATGGGTATCACAAAAGACCCTCCACTGACTTTCCACCTCTTTCACCACCAGTCACCTTCACTGATAGATAAAACCCAAGAACCTAAAGGGTTAGAGGATGACCCATCATAAACCGCTCATCAACAGACGGGCTACAGAGTTCCAAAGCACATTCAGAATCAAGAACTAAACAAATATGAGCTAATAGAACCTAAAGTTCTAGGTCATTTCCCATCTGCATGAGGGGCTAGTATCACCACCGCTAATTCTATTGTTTCTTTTGGTGGTTTTGCGAAATAGCTACTGAACGTTAGCATATCGTCGCTGTCCAATGAAAAACATGTATCTCCATTTTTGTCCATTTTTACTTTTATGCATCATTTGACCACAGCTGCTGCCCTTTACACTGTGTGAGAATCTCGTGATAAATGGACCCACAGTAACAGCCAAAAAGTGTTTGGAAAGACGTCTGGTTCCATTGACTAAATTAAATGAGGTTTTTGGCCTCTCCTGTAAAGTTGCCATTTTGGAGATACGTGTTTTTCTTTGGACAGCGACGATATCTTGCTTAACACTAAGCTGTGGCAGTATACTATGAAATGGTGTCCTGCACTGTTTTGCATACACACGTTTATGACACGTCCCACCATCAGAACCACATGGTACCAACCTTAAGCAGATACCAACAACCATGAAACTTGAACCTTAGGTTCTACACTGATGGGCAATAGGGATATCCCATAGTTGCCATAGGTTCCGGTGCATGATCGGGTGTTGCCCAACCATCAGTCTATATCAGGTGTGCCCTAAGAAGTTAAACCAAGGTATCAACCAATAGAAATAGAGGAACAGTACTTACCTGCACAATGATACAGTAAAGCAAGGGATGTACATGCAAAAGGGACCATCGGGAGGACAGGGGCCACATAGAAGAGAAAAAAGAAGAGACATGATTATAAAGTCCCATTCACTTTTCAGAACTAAATCTTCCAGATTCTTCACATTTCTAAAATTCCAAAGACTTTCTCTCATCAAAAGTACCGTATATATCCTATTTCTACAGGAGGCTTTGAACTGGAGCAAGACCTCTGGATTTAAACAAACAAAAAATCTATCTGTCCTGCTTTTCATGCTCTCCCACAGCCTCTGGCCAGCGAAAAGGGTTTCGAAAGGACAGCTCTAAAATAGACAGGAAGGAGACCATGGAAGGAGCATTGTGGTTACGAGTGGCACTTAGAGAAGCAGGCCGCAGGACAGCCTCAAATATGCCTGCACTCTGTGTATAGTCTGTGCGGCCGTAGGCCGGATTTCTTCAGAAATGGGAAAATAATATCTCAGAGCTCAGATGTGGGGAACTATGAATGAAAGCTTACTGGGGAAGGTCGTCAGAATGAAGTGGTTTTATGATTCTTCATTTTGAGTTTAAATATTTACATATAGAAATAAATGTAGAAATTTGGCCAAAGTGGTTGAATATTGATGTCACCTAAATCCAGAAACTTGTCCAGTCCATGCCAAGTCAATCAAATCATGGTTATTCATGCTGGTGTAGGTATTACACACTAGGGACGTTTCAGTCATGGGTGATTCAATGGCTGTCCCCTCATCATTTAACAGAACACTACACAGATGACCCAACAGCTACTATACTAATACTATTTACACATTAGCGTTATTAAAATAATAATTTAATCTAGAAGGAAGTGTGGGAGTACAGTGCTGTTGGGAAGGTAAAGGTTACCAGGAACAATAAATGATGATACATTTAGACTGATATAGAGAACATTTATTGAGCTACACATACAGAAGTAGTGTCTCCCAGTATGGAGTCAAGCCATCATATCGGCCTGGAGTGGCAAAGGTTCCTAGCAGTGCTCTTTAGTATCCATCCCATGTAGCTTGAATTTTCTAACACAGTTGCTGCAGATTGTGTGGTAGGGCTGGAGGTGGAGTGACACCATCCTACTGAACTGAACTGAATAGTGGATCTCTAGATGGAAACCAGTGTTCTATGATATCCACCATGTCGACAGCCTTGAGGATGTCTGTGTACTGTATGTCAGAGCGGCGTGTTCTCTATATGCGGCTATGTCCAGACAGCCATTCATCTACTCCTGCATTCTGAGGTTACTATGGAAACAGCCTAAAGATGAGGACGTCTCATAGTGTCTTTGCAATGCATAGAGTCGTCTAGCGTCTTCAGTTCTACCTTAAACACAGACGAATAGAGGGACTGCTGAAAAAACCTGCCCTAGTTCAGTTTACACACGAATCGGTTGCTCCAAATTCATTCACTGCCATGACAAGCACACACACAAAAACACACTCTGCTGCCCCACAGGCTCTCTCTCACTCTCATTCACCGAACCCTGATGGTACGCTGTAGTGGAGTGAGGCTGGAGGCAGCAGCCAATAGCGTGGCGGCGCGTGCGTCTCTGTGACAACGGCAGGCAGTTTTATGCAAGCAGCTCGAGCCTCCTGCAGAATGTAGGTCACGAGCAAGGAGGAAACATCTACCACCACCATCCAAAATAGACAGAGCACTGCTGCATGACTTCATATAACAAATCAGGCTCAATCAGGGACCATCTGAAAATATGCATCGTTCAACAGCAACTGCGTTCGGATTTCATGTAGGTGCTGGATTGAATGTCTGACTGAGTAAAACGACGTGTGGGAGTGAAATCAAATTCACATGGCTTACGCTACAACATGCAGTACCAGTCCAACCCCACTAAATGGATGTTGCTGGGTATCTTAAAGACTGTAACGACTCTGAATAATACCCATCCTGATTCACCACATATACCTGTATCGCAATATTATATTTAGCCCATTTGTCCCACCTTTAAGATGTATGTGTTGCATATGTGTCTGTTTCTGCACAGTCTAAAAGCTCTAGTTTCCCTTTCAAGCTTTAATTTGAATATTCATTATGAATGGACCAATAGAACTGGCCCAAAACTGCTTAGAAAAAATATATCAACCTCCAAGTTGAGAAAGCTCCACCTCTAAAGTTCCATTTCGATTTCGGAGGTTAGTTAAGGTGACTACATAATTCCATAAGTGCTTTGGTCTTCGGTATAGATATCTACAGGGGCTGGACAATGAAACTGAAACACCTCATTTTAGTGTGGGAGGTCTCATGGCTAAACTGGACCAGCCTGGTGGCCAATCTTCATTAACTGCACATTGCACCAGTAAGAGCAGAGTGTGAAGGTTCAGTTAGCAGGTAAGAGCACAGTTCTGCTCAAAATACTGCAATGCACACAGCATTATGGGACATACCAGAGTTCAAAAGAGGACAAACTGTTGGTGCACGTCTTGCTGGCGCATCTGTGACCAAGGCAGCAAGTCTTTGTGATGTATCAAGAGCCACGGTATCCAGGGTAATGTCAGCATACCACAAGGAAGGACAAACCTCCACCAGCATCACTTAGTGACCTGGCCACTATCCTGCAAGAAGAATGGCCTAAAATCCCTCTGACCACTGTGCAGGACGCAGTATATGTCATTCCCAAGACCAACTGACGCTGTACTGGCCGCAGAAGGAGGCCCTACACCATACTAATAAATGATTGTGCTCTAAAACCAGGTGTTTCAGTTTCATTGTCCAACCCCTGTATATACTGATATATATAGGTTGGATAAACAAGACAGTTAAATTCCTGAAATGTCCAATAGAAATGGCTGAAACGCTTAGGACTTCAGGAGGTGACATGAAGCCCTACTGCATCAGATTATCCACCAGCATTTAGGGGCTGACTGTAGAATTAACCAGTCATTTACAATGAGGTGGGACTGAATAGGTGGCATCGAGACTGAGAGGAAACACTAACTGAAATCACTAACTGCAAATATGACCGGAAAGTTTTTAAGTCCGATGTCAGAAATGGAAATAGTGGCAACTGAAAAATCCATGGGAATGTCCAGTGGCCTTATCTGAACGAGTCACTGTTAAATCTGCGTTCCTGTGTCCCGTGTAACAAGACCCAATAATAGCTTTAGGATAGAAAACCTCAATAAACTCGAGGAATTAATTAATAATCATAAATGGAAACATAAATATCACATTCTGATAAGGTTAGGGAAATATCATCACATCCAGTCTTACCCATATTGTATTACATTTCTTCACATGATAATGATTTAAAAAAGAAACAAAAGGACGTCACACATCGCGAGCTCCTATTCTGGCAGTGCCCCAGTCCCTGGCTAGAGTGGGCTGCAGGGTTTATTCTGTGATGGATATTTCTACGGTGGTCCTGAGGGACACATTTCCCTTTCAACAGAGCTGAGGAGGGAAAGCCTGCGCATGTCACACCGAGGGCCGCCAGCCAATACAAACACTCCGTGCAGAATGGCTTGAGTGTGAGTGCCTATGTGCGTGTGTGTCTTCCACCTCCCCGAGCTGCCACTGCCATCACATAGTGACCTATATATCCTCGGTAGCTGCTGTGCTGCCACGCTTAGTTACGGTACTGCATCTCACACGTCTTAATAATGCACTAACCTCCCCGGAACCCAGCGACTGTGCTGCTACCGGGTTATTACGTACCAACCAGGTTCAAATACGCAACATCTTCAGTGACCTTTTATGACCCAAATGCCAGTCAGTAATGAACTGATATGGGAGTTTGACTGTAATATCACTGTATTTCCGTATCTTTGCATTAAAAAACGCGCCATTCTGCACCTCTATGCTGTATATGACCAACAGTAGGACTAATGAAGCCAGGACAATTGATAGTCATTGTTTATATAAGGTCATGAAGGTATGAGAATTTTCTGTACTTATATTTCACTAAGTAATAATGGGCACTATATTGGGTTTATTCATCAGCGAGATGTTTGGTATCCATAAATCCCCTAAAGTAACTGGTTAATTCCATGCTACAGTTGATGGACAAAATGGGAAGAATGGAACTCTTGACGAGATGCTCTGATACAATGGGATATCTGGCTTGCTGTTGTCTTGTATCTGGTTTTCTGTGAAATCGGAAACCAGGGTCAGTGATTAATAAAGCATGTTGTAATTCCATATGAATTATTCCTCACTTGTAGGGGGTTGGACAATGAAACTGAAACACCTGTCATTTTAGTGTGGGAGGTCTCATGGCTAAACTGGACCAGCCTGGTGGCCAATCTTCATTAATTGCACATTGCACCAGTAAGAGCAGAGTGTGAAGGTTCAGTTAGCAGGTAAGAGCACAGTTCTGCTCAAAATACTGCAATGCACACAACATTATGGGTGACATACCAGAGTTCAAAAGAGGACAAACTGTTGGTGCACGTCTTGCTGGCGCATCTGTGACCAAGACAGCAAGTCTTTGTGATGCATCAAGAGCCACGGTATCCAGGGTAATGTCAGCATACCACCAAGAAGGACGAACCTCCACCAGCATCACGTAGTGATCTGGCCACTATCCTGCAAGAAGAATGGCTTAAACTCCCTCTGACCACTGTGCAGGACGCAGTATATGTCATTCCCAAGACCAACTGACGCTGTATTGGCCGCAAAAGGAGGCCCTACACCATACTAATAAATGATTGTGGTCTAAATCCAGGTGTTTCAGTTTCATTGTCCAACCCCTGTAGATATTTAGTATGAATTGAATTTGAGGGAAGGCTATGGATGTGCTGTTGTCTTAGAATTGTTTCGGAGAACTGAGGTAGAAGATACACCTGGAACAGAGATGCTAGAGAACTGCAATTACAAGTAACCCTAGGAAGTCAGCTGATACTGCCAACCCACAGTTTTATAGGTATCGGCATTAACGTCCTCTTAATCATCAACTTTAATAAGCTGGGATTCGCTTCCTGATCGCAGAGCCAAGTATGTCTTGATGTATGTCTTAAGTAATCCAATCACGAACGGACAGCACCGAGTACAGGTGAACATGGCCCAGTGCATCTGATTACTTCTCGAACATGCGGCCACCTGTTGCGCATTCGGACAGTTATGTCAATGTTGAGTCATCTAGCACAGCGGCAGGCGTCCTCACGAAGCAGAGGCTGACGGAATGATCCGTTTCTAAAAATTCATCGAGCGAACGCATGACGCCTTGATTTTTACTTCTCCTGTTGCACGATTCCTCCTCTGCAGTCATTTAGTCATCAGACCCATCTGTTCATATCTCTCTTTATCTATGTCTCATCAACAAAACCCAGAGAAAAGGTGAGGATGTCAATAAGAGATGCTTGTCTCTGAGCTATAAGCCCGTAATGTAGCATGAGGTCGGAACCATACAGCTGCTTTACATTAAAACGTACTGATGGGACGGGATATGCATTTCCTATCACGAAACCAGCCATTATTCTGCCATTTTTGCAGAACCAAATACACAATATATATTAGGGTAAAGTATGTCACAGTAGGCCTTTTCAGAGCCCATCTTGGCTATATATACCCATCAGTACATTTAATGTAAAGCAGCTGTGTGGTTCCGACCTCATACTATATTATGGGATTATAGCTCAGTATCCCAATATGCCTTTTCAGAGCATATCTTGGATGTATATATATTACATAGTTTTCAGAATAATTGCAAACTGGAAACTTTAGTATGTCATTAAGGTGGTAGTAATATCTATACCAGGTGCTGCATTAGGCCTACATTTGGGTAGGCCTAATGCATTAGGCCAACCTTTAATTAAGCACCTAATGATTTCCCCTTTCTACTTGGGAAACCCCAATGCTGCAGCAGTGAACCAGCTCCTTTTGAAAAGCAGTATTGTCGGCCGGCCTTGTCATTCCTTTTACCTCCTGCCTTGAATTCCAACCTCGACATGCCTCAGCTATAAATTACTGCAGACATTGCTGATACTTTCTCCCAAAAAAGTTCCACCTAAAACATTTTCACTCATTGCCTCATCCAATTTAGCCACTGCCACTTCCCACCCACACCTTATGACTCCTTCTATTGCTCAGCGCCTCCAGGCTGGGGCGGTGAGGGCTCCATCCTTCTATCTTTAGTCACCTGATCAGGCTGTTTGACAGTACTGCCACTGAGGAGCCATAAAAATACAGAACAGACTAAGAATAAATGTCAAAGTGTTTAATATCAATCCTCACGCTTCAGTATAGTTACTTTATTCAGATAACTGTTATACTTCTCCTCTTGCTGTGTGTGATGGGGGCAGGGTTTACAGGCTGTGGGTGGAAATCAGCAGTGGCTACACCGAGTGTAACTAACAGACCATAGATATTTACATATATAAGGATTATATTAGTTAAATATATACAAAAATCCTAATTTTTTAGGCTTTTATTGGGATTTAGCTGTCCTAAACTATAACTCCAACATTTCAACTCGTGAAAAAAATATTTTTTAATATTGGGACTTATCAAGTCCTCTGTTTTTTTATGTCACTACCAAAGAACAAAGAGTTTTTGGCTGTAGGTGGAGCCTTATTTTAGCCACACCGCAGCATTTCTGCGCAAGAAGTGAGACTACATCTTTGTCCCTCATGGCCATCTGGCCGAGCTGTTAGATCCCATTGTTTTGATGTAAATGTCTTGAAGTCTGAAAATCACTGTAATTATAGAAATGATCACTTCAGAAACAAAAAATCATAAGCAAATAAGTTAATAAAAAATTATTATGATTGTATGTGTGACCAACTGTTTGCATCAGCTAGCATTTTTGAGTCACCACAGAAACATTTGGTGATACTTTGGTAGAGGCATCAATGTTCCAGTAATGATAAGGCATTCAGTAGGGCCTCCTTCTGCGGCCAGTACAGCGTCAGTTCGTCTTGGGAATGACGTATACGAGTCCTGCACAGTGGTCAGAGGGATTTTAAGCCATTCCTCTTGCAGGATAGTGGCCAGGTCACTACGTGATGCTGGTGGAGGTTTGTCCTTCTTGGTGGTATGCTGACATTACCCTGGATACAGTGGCTCTTGATACATCACAAAGACTCGCTGTCTTGGTCACAGATGTGCCAGCAAGACGTGCACCAACAGTTTGTCCTCTTTTGTCCTCTGGTATGTCACCCATAATGTTGTGTGCATTGCAGTATTTTGAGCAGAACTGTGCTCTTACCTGCTAACTGAACCTTCACACTCTGCTCTTACTGGTGCAATGTGCAGTTAATGAAGATTGGCCACCAGGCTGGTCCAATTTAGCCATGAGACCTCCCACACTAAAATGACAGGTGTTTCAGTTTCATTGTCCAACCCCTGTATATATTAACTCTGACCTGGAACCAGTTTGGCATAATGATCCTGTAACACACTTTTCAAAGTACAAGAGAAAGACATTAAGACATTCAAATCGAACTGGAACAAACCAGTAAATGCTGACACTTTTGATTTTTACTTAACCAGTGCAGTCATTACCACCAAATTTCAGATTTCAGTTTTCAAATATATATATTTTGTCTAGGAGTTTTGCATAAACTGTCTACGACCGTTACTATAAAGTTCCTTCACTGTCACTCACACAGCTTCACTGTCACTGTCAAACGTTCATCATCTCTCGCACACAGCTTCAGCGTCTCTTGTGCACTGTCCTTCAACCTCTATCCTATGTTAAGTGTTACTTGGCATGTATAACGTGCTTGTGACTTCTAGCATTGGCACCCTATAATTGTGCTGTGTTGCACAACCGTTGTAGTTACTGTGTTTAACTCTTTTTAATCTCTATTATTCTCTATTACTCTATTATCTTTGTAACTGGACAGCTCCATCATCATTAGAGTAGACTAATATTGAAATTATGGTTTGCATTTATGTACTGTGCATTAATGTATCTGTATTTTACATGGATTTATTATGTTGACGTGGAAGCAGACACAAGTAATAGTAATATCTGAGATGGAAGTTCAGTGGCTGTGTATACAGACATTTAGAATGGCTATATACTTAGCTATATTTTAGCCATATCGCTAAAAAAATAAATGAATAAACTGTCTGTGACTGTTTTTATAAAGTCCTTAAGCAAAGTCCATAATAATAGGTCGTACCCTGAATATGTGGCAGATGTGGTTTATACCTTTGTCTTACAGCAGAATTCTGAGGTTTTGGTACATCCTATATAAAAAACAAGCTTCTGCAAGATCTAATGCAGAGTTTCGATTTATTTGCTGGATTTATCACATTAGAAAATGGTAAATATAAAAAATGTATGGCGTTATACATTTTATGCTGTAGAATATGCAATAATATCAAATATGAAAGTGTGGGAAAGTACAGAACTAGCAGATATGGCACTTACTAGCAAAAGTACCTGTGCACCTTTTAAGGAAACTACAGGAAAGACAGAACCTGATGTTCCATACCTGTACTTCTCTCTAAAACCTTCCTATTTGGAAGAGGTCCCTTAAAGCAGGGGTGTCACACTCATAAGCATAATTTCAAAAATCATTATATACAAGAAAATGCAACACAGTGAGCGAGCCCGTCCTCCAAATCCTGAAATACCTCATGGCAGCTTTTTGTGCAGGGAAGCTCATTCACACGTTTAATCCACCATGTGATAAATGCTTCCTCCTGACCGATGGATATTTTGGAAGGATTTCCACCAAAATTGCCTGCCAGGCCGTCCCGCTGTCCAACACGGCTTAAACAGCATGCCTGCATATGGCCAGTCCGGTCCGGAACTCATTTGGGATCCGCTCCTCAACTTGTATACAACTCTCCATCTTTGTGAAAGACTGCATAGTCTGCTTTGGCTAGCAAGCCACAGTGCAGAGTCTGTGAGCCTCTGCTGGGGTACCACACCAGTGGTATTGTACTGAACTGATGTACTGAGTGCTGTAGGTGTATTGTATTCAGTATAACAGCATCAGCAAGCCATTCTTCATCAACACCTAGAACGTGAACAGGGAATTAAAAAATCTATTTAAAAATAACATGATTTGCCAAATGTGCAACTGTGGAAAGCCATGGCTTCCAGTTTCTGCACACTAGCCAGTCACTGTTGGTCCATGTGTGTTTGTAGTTGAATAGGGAGACTCCAACAGGGAACCAAAAAGGGCAAGAGAGTAAAGAAAACCACTAACCACATGACAAACACGGATGAGAACTAAGGGAGGGGAATGAAAAGGTAAACTTGGCCAGTAATCTAAACAAGACCAATAACAAGAACACTCTGTTTGACCTATCCTGACCTCTTTTCACTGTGTTAGCTGTAAGCTTTGAAATCATGGTGCCAGGCCTGCCACTTTGGGCAGCCACAACAAACTCGAGGACGGGCTGAACCTCACTCAGATAAACCTTCACTGTCTCTCACACAGCTTCACTCTCACTGATAAACTTATATGGTCTGTCAGACATGAATGCAGTCTCTCTTGCACATAAACCCTCAAACTATTTCATATATTAAATGCTGCTTTGCATGTATAACATGCTTGTGATTTCTAACATTGGCATCTTATGGTTGTGCCAGCAACGAGCTTTCACAGTCTTTGCTCCACTAAGGGTTTAAATGTCTTCATCAATTCAATGTTCAGAATATACAGGGGTTGGACAATGAAACTAAAACACCTGGTTTTAGACCACAGTCATTTATTAGTATGGTGTAGGGCCTCCTTTTGCGGCCAGTACAGCGTCAGTTGGTCTTGGGAATGACATATACTGCGTCCTGCACAGTGGTCAGAGGGAGTTTAAGCCATTCTTCTTGCAGGATAGTGGCCAGGTCACTACGTGATGCTGGTGGAGGTTCGTCCTTCTTGGTGGTATGCTGACATTACCCTGGATACCGTGGCTCTTGATACATCACAAAGACTTGCTGTCTTGGTCACAGATGCGCCAGCAAGACGTGCAAAACTAGGCTCTTACCTGCTAACTGAACCTTCACACTCTGCTCTTACTGGTGCAATGTGCACTTAATGAAGATTGGCCACCAGGCTGGTCCAATTTAGCCATGAGACCTCCCACACTAAAATGACAGGTGTTTCAGTTTCATTGTCCAACCCCTGTGCTTTATAATAATAATATACTTTATTTTGCACGAAGCGAAATCAAATTGTATTTGTACTATTTAGTAAAATTATTATTTGCGTTAATTTACTATGCATTATGTAGCTCTATTATGCATTCATTTATTGCATTAATAGCATTCATTAATATTTAATTTGATTAATATCATTAATATTTGAGATGCATGGTCGGTGACTGTGTATAGAGACATTTAAAACGCTTATATTTTTTAGTTATATTTCAGCCATTTTGCTAAAAAATTAAAAATCTAATATTGTGGGGCAAAACCCTCCAACCCAATACTGTCCAACCACTGCCTGCAACCAATGCCCCCAATCCCCCAAACTTCTAAAGCTCTCAATATCCCCCCCACACCCTAGCCTGCTTATTAAAATCTCTGATTGGACAAAAAGGCTGGGGACTCGTCTTGTCATCTTACAGGCTCCTTCAAAGCATATGTGTCCAGATTTTTTATGGAACCACAATATGAGCTTTGGAAATTACACAATTACCTGTTTAACCATGACACAATGTAAATCCAGAACATTCAAAGCCTGATACGCTGACATATGGGGTTGGCCGGTTGTAATTCTGCTCGTCTGACAGTAGCAGGAGCACTTTAGGGTTTCCTCCCTTCTTCTCTGAATGCTCCACAACACAATGTTTTGCTTTCCCCGAGCGAGGCCAAAACCACAACTGTAAATACTGTAGCAGAAACGGCTGGATATGTGGTGTGGTTAGCATAACTTAATGCCTGACATTGTGAGAAAGTAAGTGGGAGGTGGAGTAAACAGATGAGTGCGCAGAATGGAAAGGGTAGAGAAGGTGGAAGTCTGACTGACAGTTTCATGTCCTCCCCGACTGGCTTTTGTATAGGCAATTCCATTCAGGTTGTAGCAGTTCCTCTGGACAGGGCATTCATCACACTCAGGCCTAATGAACTGAGAATAATGGGAACCTAATGCTTCTATGCAACACATGAGGCTTAGGCCTGAAACCACAAGAGCTCTGTCATCCTGTGAATGGTCACAGCCTTTAGGGTTAGAAACAAGCCACTGAGGATTGTAAACTGACATGCTTTCGCTTTGAGAGTTTGAAGCCCCTTGAATGGCTATTATTTATTTACCCTACAAGGGAAGGTAGTTAGGCACAGCAGCGCCACCTGGGGAGTTAAGCACCTTGCCCAAGGGCACAACAAGGTACACCCAGTCAGTTTTGGGATTTGAACCCACAATCTTCTAGCACTAACACTTTACCATTAAAAACCCCCATCTCTGCACACACTCCCTCCTAAATGCCCGGTCACTCCAACGGACACACCCCCATCTCTGCACACACTCCCTCCTAAATGCCCGGTCACTCCAACGGACACACCTCCATCTCTGCACACACTCCCTCCTAAATGCCCGGTCACTCCAACAGACACACCTCCATCTCTGCACACACTCCCTCCTAAATGCCCGGTCACTCCAACGGACACACCCCCATCTCTGCACACACTCCCTCCTAAATGCCCGGTCACTCCAACACAACACCCCCATCTCTGCACACACTCCCTCCTAAATGCCCGGTCACTCCAACGGACACACCCCCATCTCTGCACACACTCCCTCCTAAATGCCCGGTCACTCCAACGGACACACCCCCATCTCTGCACACACTCCCTCCTAAATGCCCGGTCACTCCAACGGACACACCCCCATCTCTGCACACACTCCCTCCTAAATGCCCGGTCACTCCAACGGACACACCTCCATCTCTGCACACACTCCCTCCTAAATGCCCGGTCACTCCAACAGACACACCTCCATCTCTGCACACACTCCCTCCTAAATGCCCGGTCACTCCAACGGACACACCCCCATCTCTGCACACACTCCCTCCTAAATGCCCGGTCACTCCAACAGACACACCCCCATCTCTGCACACACTCCCTCCTAAATGCCCAGTCACTCCAACGGACACACCCCCATCTCTGCACACACTCCCTCCTAAATGCCCGGTCACTCCAACGGACACACCCCCATCTCTGCACACACTCCCTCCTAAATGCCCGGTCACTCCAACGGACACACCCCCATCTCTGCACACACTCCCTCCTAAATGCCCGGTCACTCCAACGGACACACCCCCATCTCTGCACACACTCCCTCCTAAATGCCCGGTCACTCCAACGGACACACCTCCATCTCTGCACACACTCCCTCCTAAATGCCCGGTCACTCCAACGGACACACCCCCATCTCTGCACACACTCCCTCCTAAATGCCCGGTCACTCCAACGGACACACCCCCATCTCTGCACACACTCCCTCCTAAATGGACACTCTAATGGACACCCCCCATCTCTGCAGACACTCCCTCCTAAATGCTATATGTGCTATATATGTATATAATGCTAAATGCTAAATATCTATCTATCTATCTATCTATCTATCTATCTATCTATCTATCTATCTATCTATCTATCTATCTATCTATTCAACAAGGTACCCCCAGTCAGTTTTGAGATTTGAACCCACAATCTTCTAGCACTAACACTTTTACCATTACTGCTAGGTTTACTGCTAAGGCTGGGTTGTTGGCCGCTATGCTATATTGAATATGTATTGGACTGTACTGGACTTTCACCAAGCCCAAAAAAAAAGTCTGTTTATTTGTTTTTCCGTCCCACACCATGACACCATTAGATACACCATAAACTCATCCATCAGTCCTTTTCCTCTGCAGCCTGACCCTGACCTCTCTCCAGCTAGCCAGCCCTAAACACAGCCTTATTAATGCGTTCGCCTTTGTCTTGTTCGTCAGTTTAGAGACCACAAGCACAGAACTTAGCTGAAGTTGCTTATTGGATCTAGCTGACTGAGGTACTTGCTGAAATGAATATGCTTCCATTCATATATTTATGTACTACAGTACCACTTAAGATGTCTAAACAAACCAACGTCACTTCCCGTCAGGGTGGCAGCCCATATACAAAACACTAACACCTTATTATTAATATGAATTGAGATTCAGTTTTAACCCAATGACAGCATTATGTATATTAAACCATCCTGGCCTAGACTCCTCCCACTTCCAACTTCCCATGCACTTATGATTTAAATTAGGAGAGGCATTCAGATGTGTGTGTCTCACTACATACACATACAGCTAGTGCTGCATCCTTACATGCTATCTGCAAACGCTCTAGGGAGGGAAAAGGCAACAAGCAAATAGGACATTTATATACATAAACTGAATTGTGTTTAATCCCCTCAGCGGAACAATTCAGTAACAAACCATAATCAAAGCAGAATCAGAAACCGCTGACACGTTTGGACTCCCCATCATGCCTATGAACACGGATAAAAAGTCGAAAAAGACGGCAAGCAGTTTTTGGTATTAAAAGTTGTCAGTGGCTGAGGGTATGCGGATAATCTGGTCAGGATTCCACTGGCTGCCTAGAAATGTTTGAGAGGGCCACGGATATAAACACAGATTAAAAAAGCAGGCAGGGACTGCATGTAGAGCATAATCCCTGTCGAGCAGATTTGAAGTGGGGGGTGCAAGTGACATTACAGGCCACTCCTTCTTTTTTAAGCATTTGTTTATTTTCGGACTGTCCTGAATGTCCTGAGTGTCTGAATGGAAACATTTACTTTGCTCCAAGGTTTCTCGGATTAGCCCAGATAGTACTTTGCTGTATTTGTTTCGCATCTTAGCATCAGTAATGCATGCATGGGAGGCTGGCTAATGTAAACGATGGACTCTTTTTAGCCGCGGCTGAAAGAGTGGGAGGGTAAAGCTTCTGAAATGCACTTCAGGAGACTTCTCAGAAAGGCCCATTAGAGGCAGCGTGGCAGAATCATAATAAGGAGTCCACAGGACTACAGACTGGACAGGCATTATTTGGGAGGTGGATAATTGTAGATACAGTGGACAGTAAGCAGACTCCACAGACAGACTCAGAAAGTCTTTTGTCCCTCAGGCTGTTCAACTCCTCTCAGCACAGCAAATGAAAAACTCTGGACACTCTTTCATTCCGGTCACTCCAACGGACACACCCCCGTCTCTGCACACACTCCCTCCTAAATGCCCGGTCACTCCAACGGACACACCCCCGTCTCTGCAGACACTCCCTCCTAAATGCCCGGTCACTCCAACGACCACACCCCCATCTCTGCAGATCTATCTATCTATCTATCTATCTATCTATCTATCTATCTATCTATCTATCTATCTATCTATCTATCTGTCTATCTGTCTGTCTGTCTGTCTGTCTGTCTGTCTGCCTATCTATCTATCTGTCTGTCTGTCTGTCTGTCTATCTATCTATCTATCTATCTATCTATCTATCTATCTGTCTGTCTGTCTGTCTGTCTGCCTATCTATCTATCTATCTATCTATCTATCTATCTATCTATCTATCTATCTATCTATCTATCTATCTATCTATCTGTCTGTCTGTCTGTCTGTCTGTCTGTCTGTCTGTCTGTCTATCTATCTATCTATCTATCTATCTATCTGTCTATCTGTCTGTCGTCTGTCTGTCTGTCTGCCTATCTATCTATCTATCTATCTATCTATCTATCTATCTATCTATCTATATGTCTGTCTGTCTGTCTGTCTGTCTATCTATCTATCTATCTATCTATCTATCTATCTATCTATCTATCTATCTATCTGTCTGTCTATCTGTCTGTCGTCTGTCTGTCTGTCTGCCTATCTATCTATCTATCTATCTATCTATCTATCTATCTATCTATCTATCTATCTATCTATCTATCTATCTATCTATCTATCTATCTATCTCTCTGTCTATCTCTCTGTCTACCTAAGCATATATACAAGGTAGATGTACCTACTGAAATGGCTGGCTACAATGATAAAGCCTAAAATGACAAAAACAAAAATCAAAAACCATCTTGTAATCTGAACGTAGTCTGGCTTTGGCAGCAGAACTTTAGCTGCTTGAAACCTGCATTAAACTAACTGCACTTGAATTGTACAGTGTAAAGTGTCCTGCAACTCTACACAAACTCTACAACAGCTGCAAACATCTAAACTCTTCAAGTTTCAAAGCACGAATAACGCACATACTTTCAAATAACTGATTGCACGCCTCAATGGTCAGGACCCCCCACAGAGCAGGTATTATGTGGGTGGTAGATCATTCTCAGCACTGCAGTGGCACTGGCATGGTGCTGGTAAACACACACTGTCCAATCACTGCCTACTCTAATAGACAGTTTGTGTTGGTCCTCCACTAGTCCTTCATCAGCGGTCACAGGATGCTGCCAACAGAACGCTGTTGTCTGGATAGTTTTGCTTGTTGGACGACTCTGAGGTGTATAAACACTACAGCAGCACAGCTGTGTCGGATCCACTCACCCCAGCACAACACACACTAACACACCACCACCATGTCAGTGTGTCACTGCAGTGCTGAGAATATGATCCACCACCCACATAATACCTGCTGTGTTGTGCTGGTTCAGTGGGGACCATTGCAGAACAATGGATGGATTATAGTCTGTAAATGGTAGAGCTACAAAGTAAATATGATAAATGCAACTGGTAACATGGACCATCAGTGTAGATAATATGAGGATATATATTGCAAATTTTTCCTATATCTTTATTTCTGTTTATTTCTCTGCTGCGCTAACAGGATAAATTATCAATGAACGGAAAAAGATACAAAATGAATTTATAATGACTATAAATTTCAATACATTTCTTACATTAAGTGTCATAAATAAAAAATTGAGAAAAAATATGTAAATTATCGTATGTATCTTACGTAAATAAAATTCACTGCATTGTTCATTTGTGATTATATATATATATATATATATATATATATATATATATATATATATGTACACTAGGGCTGCCCTCTAGAAGTCGACGAATCGAATCATCAGTCAGAGACTGACTGAGACCCTTCAAGTCGACTGACAACAGTGACCTTTTTTTTCTTCCGTTAAACAGACTAAAGCTTACAGAAATGCACAAGAACTTTAAGAATGTAAAAAGACATTTTAATAATTATTAAAGGGGAATAATAAATATATATTTAAGTTCTAGCGTATGCTTGCTAAAACATTAATACCATGTGACGACGTGCGCTGGCGGTTCACCGCTAAGGAAGCCGTGAAGCTGAGAAACACGGGGGGAACGATGTCTCAGAGAAAGCCTGGAGGAGCTTTTGAAGAAGAGAATATGAACAAATGAAACCGAATTCTACTCTTCAGTTAGTCAGACATCGAACACTGCTCCAAACGAGGGAGCTGACTTTCGTTTAAGACATACAGGCTGTTTGCGGTGAAGGAGAAACGGACCGAGGACGTTTGTTTTGTGAGAATTCCGTCATTTTAGAATCTAAATTACAGATATGTTTATTTTTTCGTCTACAGCCAAGATTATCTTTATTTAAGGATAAGTACAGTCACTAATACGCCTGCTGATAAACGAGAGATAATTATTTCAGCGTGGGGAATATAATAAACGGTTTCAGGTCTACCATTCTCTTTTCATCTATAAATAATTTAAATATGGACTAATCTGGTTTTATTTAGCAGGTCATTATTTATGAGAGATGAAAGACGAAGGGTCCTCCTACAGAAGAAGCTGTTAGAAGAGAAATTAAAAAGACTATAAGCGCTAATGTTTAGCATAAATACGAGCTGCTGCCCAACACTATCCTGTAACAAAAGGCTCCAGTTCAGATCAATCATCATAAGCCCCGCCTTATTTAGTTCAGAAATCTGTTCCTGTGACTCTGCTGACTTTCTAAATGAGGAGGATCAGATCTGAACCGTGTGCAGACTGATTTACTGATAACTAGATAATGTACATGGAGAAAAAACATGAACGAATAGTCGAATCGTCGACCAGGACGGGCGAATCCGATCTGACGGGCAGCCCTTATATCCGATATATTATATTGGGGGTACAGCATATATATACATATATATATATATATATATATATATATATGTGTGTGTGTGTACACACTACCACCATTGGTTCCTGATGGTTTGGTAGTGTGTTTTGGGGTTTCCTAATGGGTTGATGACACAGTGTACCGCAAGGACCATAACGGTGACCAGATATATTTAATGATTTTATAAACAACAACAAATCTAAAGCAAAACCATCAAGTTTTAATGCTATTTAGTCTAGTAGCCCTTTTATTTTGCATTTATATATATATGTATATGTATTATATCATATATATATAT
>JAMWET010007053.1:295000-312500 GCA_024036415.1 Prochilodus magdalenae | reverse complement strand
TTTATGTTTGTCAGCTTGCTAAGCCATTTTCAAATTTAGGTGGTTATGGTCAAAAAAATGGCCTGCAATGCAGCATCAAAATTGAACATGTAACAACCATCGGAATGCTAATACAAACAGGAAACCCTGATGTATATGATGACGCTGGAACACTCAAACAGCAGATCAACGGTGGAAGACATTGTGGACCTACAGGGGTTGGACAATGAAACTGAAACACCTGGTTTTAGACCACAATCATTTATTAGTATGGTGTAGGGCCTCCTTTTGCGGCCAATACAGCGTCAGTTGGTCTTGGGAATGACGTATACTGCGTCCTGCACAGTGGTCAGAGGGAGTTTAAGCCATTCTTCTTGCAGGATAGTGGCCAGGCCACTACGTGATGCTGGTGGAGGTTCGTCCTTCTTGGTGGTATGCTGACACTACCCTGGATACCGTGGCTCTTGATACATCACAAAGACTTGCTGTCTTGGTCACAGATGCGCCAGCAAGACGTGCACCAACAATCTGTCCTCTTTTGAACTCTGGCATGTCACCCATAATGTTGTGTGCATTGCAGTATTTTGAGCAGAACTGTGCTCTTACCTGCTAACTGAACCTTCACACTCTGCTCTTACTGGTGCAACGTTTTAGCCATGAGACCTCCCACACTAAAATGACAGGTGTTTCAGTTTCATTGTCCAACCCCTGTATGACCCGGTTTCTATGAAGGACATACACAATTTGTTATCACTGTTCATGCTAACTATCAAGAGGTGGTATAAATCCCAGTAACATCCCCATGACAAGTCTGACACCATCAATATTCAAAACACAACAAACCATGCACTTTTTGGAAATTTTGGAAATGATTGCCTTGAATAACCAGCTCTTCTCCGCCGTCGGGGATGCTACATTAAATTGGACACTGGCCTACACACTGTAAAAGATTTACTAAGTATTTTTTGTGATCTTATATTATCATCCAGTACCTGGTTTGACTGAACAGCCCTTCATTAAGTGGAATCCACCGATACATTTAAGCCACTTCCTACGATGTCTGGAGGCCAAGCTGTCTTCTTTTACCTAGCTATGTTTTAAACGGCTGAATCTCGTAACTTTTTACTTTTTATCGCTGTATAGTGTATTCGCTGGCAGAACTGCCTTACTGTTCTCCAATGTGCCCTGACTGTAATGAAGGTCCGAAAAAATCTGGGGGAAGATTCCACAGGAATTGTACAATATTGGAATTGATGCACGAGTGGATCTATTGTGTATAATGCTGGGGTTACCAAATAATTATTTTGCCAATATGTATATATATATATATATATATTGAGTCAGATTTCACAAGTATTCTAATAAGAGCATTTGTGTACATTTTATAAAGTGGGTCTCAGTCATTCGTGAATTTCACTGTTGTTGTTGTTTATGTTTACTATATGTGATGAATGTCCATTGTTGAAAAAACGTGTCCATCAAAAAAGATGCAAATAAAGGCATGCTATGGATCATATGCTTTGGTGGCTTTTGCACAGCATTGTATGGTTAAGGTAATTATTTTCAAAGAAGGCCCAGACATTTGTGGAACCCCCCACCCTTGGTCTTAGGACCTAACACCCACCCCCTCCCCATTTGGCCCACCCCAAAACAGGCACGCCTTCTGCCAGCACGCTCGCCATGTGTGGGGTCAGTACCCCACGAGCCCCAGCAGACAAAACAGTCTGACAAAGACCTGCCTGAAAAACCACTGAATGACACGCTCCCCAGACCAAAAGCATCAAGACCTGGTGTCTGACCCACAAGATGGTGAGAGAATGAGAGAAGGAGGAGTGAAATGATAGATAGATGTCCGAGAAAAAAGAACATCTCAAGGTTCACTGGAGCTGTGAGAGTTTTGGCGAAAGTAATGGTAGCACACTTGCAGTTTTGCGCAAGCGGCGACAAGATACATGAGGAGCGCCGTTCTTTATTATTGCATTGCTGGTTTAAGTTCATGTGAATGCAGAATGCGAGAATACGTATGGAGGAGATACACTGGGATTGCTGAGGTGGGAAGCCCTGTTTGTTATATGAGTGTCAACTATGTGGCCTACCTTAGTCCATTCATCGACTCGGCTGCTTTAAATATCACTGTTTTGGCCGATTTTTCATAAACACTATATACAGCTTCTGATTATTTTCGGCCAATGACGCCATTCTCAAGAATATACACCGGGGACCGCTGCAAACAAGAATCTGAGGCCTAGAAGGAAGGCTCGAAAAGCTGCCTCCGGTTTTAAAACACTCCAGGTATAGACTATACAGACAATCTAGGAAACCTGTGAACCTTGACCTTCACAGCACTGTACTGTAAGGTATTCAATCAGGCCGAAAGATGAATCTTTATCTTCTTGTATCAAAATCGGCCAAAGCACACCCACTTTAGTTTAGGAAGGGTTTGGTAAATCATGAGCAGTGTGGGGCAGGAGGCTCTCCATGACCAGAGCTGGGTAACCACTAATTTAGACCAATCAGAAGCAGCCAAACACCCACCCGACAAAACAACCACAACAACATTCAGCGAAATTAAGCATAATTAAATTACAGTCACATAGTTGTGAGAAAAATAAGTCTATATAATACGGCTGAAGAATAAATTGCTTTTATTTATTTTTATTAATTGCACACTGAAGGTATGCTAGTTTTCAAAGGGCAAGAGCTGCAATTTTTATAATAGCCTGATCTGTCAACCATGTTCCCTTAACAAAGCTGACCTCTTAACATGGGACCTGTGAAGCACCTGTTAGACCAATCAGGAATAAGCCATGTGCCATGATTACCTCTCAGTCTGGCATGTTATTTGGTCAGATCATTCATTCCTCCTTCTCAAGTTGCTCAAACTGATGTAGCTGATGATTAACTTAGCCACTGGCAAAAGGACTAACCCAAGTGGCATCATTCCTTAATCCTCCTAATCACTCTCTGTCTCTGTCTCTCTCTATCTAGCTTTCTCTCCTTCCTTCTTTCTCTCATCTTCTTAGTTAACCACTAGAATTTCTCCGGAGCGATCACATCAGAACCCCCAGGCACCTGAGCATCAGTGCCACCGTGGGTCTCCTGCCCTGTTTCATCGCCCGGCATGACCATAACCTTTACACTGACCAGCGTCTGGCTCTGATCATGAACTCTATCTATGGGTCGGCTCCATCTTGCAGTTACTCCCTCCTGGACTAATCAGACTGGATCTAATCAGACTGGATCTAATCAGACTGGATCTAATCAGACTGGATCTAATCAGACTGGATCTAATCAGACTGGATCTAATAGATGTTCTTCTCCTGTTAGTTCTGTCTTTCTCTGCATCCGGGTTCGACCTGAGGAGGTTGGGTTCCGCCCTTGAGCCTGGTTCCTCTCGAGGTTTCTTCCTTCTCACGGGAGTTTTTCCTCGCCACTGTTGCCTCTGGCTTGCTCAAGGGGGGCTTGGACCCGGTTTTTCCCCACCCCCCCACCCTCAAATATCTGTACATTAACTTTGTGGTTTTTTTTTTTTCTTTTCTCTTCCATACAACAAACTGATTTTCTGTGAAGCTGCTTTGAGACAACGTTGGTTGTAAAAAGCGCTATACAAGTAAATATTGATTGATTCATCACATTGGTCACATTTGCCAAGTCTCAGTAAAGCTGGAGAAGGATGTACGGTGGTACAAAGAAAGGTGGGATGCATAAATGAGTTACTGTTTAGAGGTGGTCTGTTGGTGTGGTTTGTCACAATGAGTTTCACAATTAATGTACTGGAAACTATGTACATTTCCATCAAATCACGGCCCTGGAACTTGCTCCGTCTGGCATTCCGCTCTCGTGTGGGCGCCGGCCTTATTTAACCCCTGTAAAGTTAGTCATGCTTTTGCCCGAAATATTTTTATACACTGAGATCAGCTGTTCTCAAACTGGTCCTCAGGGAGCCCAAGATGATCCAGATTTTTGCTGCAACCTAAATACAGTCAACTATGTGGACTAGTCTATGTAGACTTTTAGAATCACTGGCTCGGATGATATGAAGGTAAAGAAAATAATTCACTCGTCTGTCCTTCACATGCATATGGACTTGAGTGACATACCATTCTTAATCAATAGGGTTTAATATGATGTTAGCACCCTTTGCAGCTACTTTGCAAGGAAGGCTTTCCATGAGGTTTAGGAATGTGTTCACTCATTCGCATTTGTGAGGTGAGATACTGATGTTGGCCTAGAAGGCCTGGCTTGCAGTCTCCGCTCTAATTCATTCCAAATGTGTTCTATCAGATGGAGGTCAGACAGTTGAGTGTGGAATACACAGTAGTGAGGATATTTCAAAACTGGATGCACAGGTGGCATCCTATCACAGTACCACGCTGGAATCCACTGAGCTCCTGAGAGCGACCCAGTCTAGCTACGTTACGGCATTTAGCTGACGCTCTTATCCAGAGCGACTTTAGCCAGGTTAATCATATTACAGGCCAGTGTAGTGTTAGGAGTCTTGCCCAAGGACTCTTATCGGTGTAGCACAGCATAGTCACCCAGACCGGGATTTGAACCCCAGTCTCCTACATATGGTGGTGGCTTCTTGGCAGGTAGTGGTGTTATCTGCCGAGCTACACCAACCCCGTTCTAGTCTGTATGCTTGGTTTTACACACTGTGGCCATGGAAGTGATTAGGACGCCTGAATCCTATGATTTGGATGGGTGACTGGGTACTTTTGGCAATATAGCTAGGGTTGCCACCCGTCCCGTAAAACACGGAATCGTCCATTATTTGGCATTATAAGGCACGTGTGGTTTGGGATTAAGAAAACGAAGTAACTGGTGTATAATCTTGTCATTTTGGCTGATGTTTTGACTGTGCAGCCTAAAAGCATGTTGGGACACTCCCCTAGCATTAGCCCTGAATGCATCACCACGGGCTGCCTTAGCATGATACCATGGCTATTATTTAGCCGCTACTTTCAAGTTTACCACCAGCTGTGCAGAAACAAGTTCACATGCTAAGGCGAGCGCCGATGCGTTCAGGGCTATCAGTAGAGGCGTGACCCTGTGGGGCAGAGCTCCAACAGAGACGGGGCGAGCAAGAACTCTCCAGCTCAATGCCTGCTCACATGAGCAATGGATAATTAGCTTGTGACATGGACCAATCCTGTGCCTTATGCACTAAATACATAATCTGATCGGAACACTCAATCACCTCTGTCTAATCTGGAGATTAGCGGGGCCGAGGTTCATCCCACGCAGGGGCCGCTAACGAGCTTAGCACCAGAGTGAGTGTGAGAGCTAATGATGGCGAGCGGACCCTGGCGGAGGCAGGGAGAAGACAGCACTCAGGAGCGCTGAAAGCTGAGGCTGAACAGGATCACACTTCGGGACACTTTGGGACACTGTGAGAAACTGATGAGGACTCATCTTCTTACAGGTGGATGATGTTAATCTGGCACTGTTTCTAGACTTGGATGCAGTTCTGGATCAGATAGACTAAAGTGCGATTAGATCTGGATTACTTTTACCAGAGGAGGACCAGGGCTATAATTCATGAGGGATTCGGCGGACTGATTTATATGGCATAAGGGATCTGTGTCTGGTCCTCAAATTGGCAGGCTTCACTTTCCAAACAGTAACCCCACACAGTGCAGCTAAATAGCAAATATGACTATTCTCATAATTATTTCATACTTTCTTATTATTACATGATTAATTTGAGTGTGCACCAAAAAAGAGTTCACCTTATTTGAATATGTATTTCGGCCTATTGCCTATGTTCAGCCAGGAGACATATTTGCCACACAACTCATATCGCTGTACGACCCATAAACATTATTAAAGCAAATGTAGATTTTTGTTTCGTTTAGTTCTGCTGGATAGACTCCAGGACCTTCCAGCAAACTCAGCTTAGAAGTTAGATGAATGAATGAATGAATGAACAGATGAAGTCAATAATGATAATAACTTGCTTCAGTGATCATTTGTTGACTTTTGCCGTTACAGTTATTAATAACTTAAATTCTATTTCTGGATGGTTTTCCTAAAATATGCAGGAGAAAACATGCCAGACCAAGAACTGAAGTGACACACAAGTAAAAAAAAAGAATATAAAGGAAGAATATGCATATATATATATATTGGACGCATGGATATATATATATAAGGGACGCAGGGATTCCAATCAATATCAGCAGATTCTGGAGACCAATGTCCAGGAATCAGTGACAAAGCTGAAGCTGCGCCGGGGCTGGATCTTCCAACAAGACAACGACCCTAAACACTGCTCAAAATCTACTAATGCATTCATGCAGAGGAACAAGTACAACGTTCTGGAATGGCCATCTCAGTCCCCAGACCTGAATATTATTGAAAATCTGTGGTGTCACTTAAAGAGAGCTGTCCATGCTCGGAAACCATCAAACCTGAATGAACTAGAGATGTTTTGTAAAGAAGAATGGTCTAAAATACCTTCAGCCACAATCCAGACTCTCATTAGAAGCTATAGGAAGCGTTTAGAGGCTGTTATTTCTACGAAAGGAGGATCTACTAAAGGTTTTTTTTTTTGGTGCCCAAATTTATGCACCTGCCTACTTTTGTTTAGACAATTATTGCACACTTTCTGTAATTCATATAAACTTCATTTCACTTCTCAAATATCACTGTGTTTGTCCCCTATATGATATATTTAACGAAATTTCTTTATCCAAACAATCAATGCTTTATAAAGGTAAATCAGGAAAATTAACAATGCTGCCCAAACTTTCGCACCCCACTGTATATACCTCTCTGCCACAAATAAATATCACTACCACAAAACAGAAAATAAAATGTAGTTTGTTTCCATTTCATGATTTTTCAAGCAACAGACTGTTCAGATTTCTGGTTCCTACCACCAGCACTATAAACGAATCCGACTCATTTCTCTAGAACGTAGCGTTTCACTTCAAACCCTTCTGAAAGGCTTTGTTCACATCTCAATCATTCAATTACGCAGACGCTTTGAGAAACCTGTGAAACTCCCCATTCCCATCACAGTACATCCTGTTCCATTCAGCTGTGTGAACACATTACGCACACTAGTGCGGTGCACTGCATGTAAATATTAGAACTGAGACGCTGGCCTAACGTCGGCCAAACCCTCCGCTCCAACGCTGAATTCATGCATTTGTATTGACCTTGAAAGACGGGGAACCCTTTCATCTACTCTCGGCCATTTCAAAATATTAATGTGGAATTGACAGCGTTATGTCTAGCTCACTTAGGCGTATTATTCACCGGTACATGCTTGGTAGGCAGAAATGGTGCTGCTTCAAAAGACCGGCTGAGTAATTAAGTTCAAGTACACCTTGCTGGAGACAAAAGCAGGCGGCTCATGAACACGTCTGAAAAGAGGGTTCTGCTTCGCGCACGGCACCGGCGGCGGCAACAACAACAACAAAAAAGGGCTAGCTGCGCGGTATGCAATCATTACGTGGCACAGCGGCAATTTTTAGTCTGCTAAAGGCAGAATAATTATCAGCTAGGGAAAAAAAGGGAGTGATTATTATTTTTGGTGCTCTGATGCCGTAGTAATTCAGAGGGACCTTCAGCTGCTGGTCAGGCCTCAAAGAGAAGCACACCCTCTCTCTCTCTCTTTCTCTACTTCCACTACGACAATCGCTCTGAACTAGGGGAGAGAGATATAAGAATAGAGAGAAAGAGAGGGAGATTAGAAACATGTAGATTAGAAATAAGAGCGGGAGGACACAGGAGTGAGGTCACTGACCTACTCGTTTTTCCTGTTACTGAAAGATATACTGTGGTGTGGTTCTTTTCCCAACTTCATCTCTATGAGCTGCATCTGTAGTATTCTCTGTACCTAGCAAACCAAAACACAGTTAAAGCCAAAGGGGCCCAAAGCTAAAGTTGAAAAACTAGCCCCTGGATTCTGTTGTCAGCGTGGAGCTTCTGCTCTTCAGTTCAGTTTCGCATGGCAGTCATGGTCCATGGCAATCTACCGTGTGCTCCAGATGCACAGAACCCAGATTAGTTTGAAAAGCACTGGCCTCTTCCTTTAAGTGCAGCGCGCTGGGCCGTCCTGATGGGCAAAGCAAACAGCAGATGGTGCAGGGGATAGATATAAATATAATGACCTTAGCTCCTTCTCAGGATCTCTCTTCTCGGGATCTTTTAAAACCATATGGCCCAGACACACTTCGCGCTCGGGTCGGCGCAACACGCCCCGGCTCGCCATGTGGCGGCACACGGCCCAAACACTACGCACTGTTCCGAAGACACGCGCACATACGCGCTTTACCGAGAGGAGGGGCTGGTGGGGTGGGGGGGACCCATTGGAAATTACTAGGCAAGTTAATTGCAGCTCAGCACAGCTGTAATTATTCAACTGAGTAAAAATAGTCGCCTTCAATTACTTGATCACACAGTGGATGTGGATTCACTACTGTCAGACGAACGAGGCGCTCGCTCCTGCACGCTCCGGTTTCCAGGCGGGAATGGAGGCCCTTATAAAATATGTAATTCCTGTAATTCCAGGGAAGGATGATTAAGAAATATCCTCTGGTACGTCAGAGCTAGGAAATGTTGTTAACACGGTGCCTGGGAGTGATCCAGTTTGCTTGATAAATGGGTAAAAGTTTCAGTTTTATATTAGCGCTCCAAAGCAGAACCTGTGTTATCCACGGGCATGTAGGCACTGTTATTGGTGGGGGTGTCGGGGGCTGTATAGGAGGTGCAGCACTCCTCTTATTCTGGCAGTAGAGAACTCTACCATTAGAGTTAGGTCTTGACTCCAGGCCACAAATCACAACAAATCAAAACATGGGAAAAGAACCAACCTCATTAGCAATGCCAGAATTACACTACTGTCTGGGTGGGCTTCTGTCAGTTCTAAGGCAATACGCTGACAGGGATCTACATTAATGTTTTTTTGGTGGTTCTAGATTTAACATTGGCGTCAAAAGCATCTAAAATACATTCCAACTTTCACCTATAAACCGTAGATCAAAAATAAAGTTAAAAAGTGATGAAGCTTTATTTTTCTCTGTCACTTATCAACTTTATACACACACTGAACCTTCAAGAATCATATATGCAGTGCGTATGCCAATGTTCAGATGTCTCCAGCCTAATTAGGCCTGCGTGTTTTTATTTAATGTTCTAAGTGGAAATATTGCTAACATACTGCCCCTTCTATAAAGCTCCTCTATATGGATTTTAATATGGTACAATCATGTTTTTATTTGCTAAATTTCATGTCAGGGCACAAAAACATGGATATTATCAAATCTAGCCATAAAATGTAGCCTGAAAGTCAACAGTAGAAATAGTTTTGGCTTAAAGTTATTATTTTTTAAATACATTAAACGGAATAAACGGAAATTGATCACTAAAGTTAGCAGAAAAATATGTCATATTTTCACTTAGAACTAAATGAACAAAACGTAATTTAACCAGGGTACACACTTTCGCATATACAGGGGTTGGACAATGAAACTGAAACACCTGGTTTTAGACCACAATCATTTATTAGTATGGTGTAGGGCCTCCTTTTGCGGCCAATACAGCGTGATTTGGGCAGCCGTGGTTTTTTGTTTTTTGGATACAATCCGGGTTAGCACCCGAACATCCCTTTCAGACAGCTTCCTCTTGCGTCCACAGTTAATCCTGTTGGATGTGGTTCGTCCTTCTTGGTGGTATGCTGACATTACCCTGGATACCGTGGCTCTTGATACATCACAAAGACTTGCTGTCTTGGTCACAGATGCGCCAGCAAGACGTGCACCAGCAATCTGTCCTCTTTTGAACTCTGGTATGTCTCCCATAATGCTGTGTGCATTGCAGTATTTTGAGCAGAACTGTGCTCTTACCTGCTAACTGAACCTTCACACTCTGCTCTTACTGGTGCAATGTGCAATTAATGAAGATTGGCCACCAGGCTGGTCCAATTTAGCCATGAGACCTCCCACACTAAAATGACAGGTGTTTCAGTTTCATTGTCCGACCCCTGTACCTATATTTTGCATATAACACTATGTCAAATGATCAGGTCATGTTATATATTTTTTAGAAATCGTCCAAAATCACTTAAAATAAAATCAAATTAAAAAAAAATCTTTACAGCTAATTTTTGGAGTACAAATCACTCCTAACATTAAACCACCTCCTTGTATCTACACCCATTGTCTATTCTATCAGCTCCACTTACTGTGAAGGAGAACTTTGTAGTTCTACAATTACAGACTGTAGTCCGTCTGATTCATGTACACTCAGCCCTCAGCCTGTTCTTCAGTTGTCAGGGCCCCCACAGGACCACCACAGAGCAGGTATTGTTTGGGTGCTGGATCATTCTTATCCCTGGAGTGACAGTGACGTGGTGGTGATGTTTTAGTGTGCGTTGCGCTGGTGTAAAGAGACCAGTCCACCAACCAATACTATCCAGCCAACAACGTCCTGTGGGCAGCATCCTATGGGCAGCATCCTGTAGGCAGTGTCCTGTGGGCAGCGTCATGTGGACAGTATCCTGTAGGCAGCATCATGTGGACAGCATCCTGTAGGCAGCGTCATGTGGACAGCATCCTGTAGGCAGCGTCATGTGGACAGCATCCTGTAGGCAGCGTCATGTGGACAGCATCCTGTAGGCAGTATCCTGTGGGCAGCATCCTATGGGCAGCGTCCTCTGGGCAGCATCCTGTAGGCAGCGTCATGTAGGCAGCGTCCTGTGGGCAGTGTCCTGTGGGCCGCGTCCTGTGGTCACTGATGAAGGACTAGTGGATGACCAACACTGCACTGTGCAGCAGGAGATGAGCTGTCGTCTCTGACTGTACATATACAAGGTGGACCAGCTAGATAGGAGTGTCTAATAGAGTGGACAGTGAGTGGACACAGTGTTTAAAAACACCAGCACTGCTGTGCAGGATCCTCTCGAACCAGTGCAACACACTCTAGCACACCACCAATGCAGTGCTGAGAATGATCCACCACCCAGATGATACCTTATCTGTGGGGGTCCTGTGGGGGTCCTGACATTGCAAAAAAGGAGATGTAAGGATAAGAAAGGATACAGAGAAACAGGTGGACTACAGTTTCTGACTGTAGAACTACAAAGTGCTGATGAAACGGATAAGGAGTGCAGGGGCAAGGGGGTGAGTTTAATGCTACGGCTGATCAGTGTATATACTATACATCAAATGAAAAGACAACTGAATACAATAATGATAAAACGAGGGACATTAAACTCTTCACCTCTCTATCAATCTCTCACTGTAAGGCTTTCTCTGTCTCTCTCTCTCGGTACGGTCACATACTAGGTGGCAGAGTCAGAGCGCATTTCCTGGCCACAGCGCTGCAATGTCCACTGGAGCAGCTGCACTTGCCTGCAGCCCTGCAGCGCATCTCTGTGCTGTCAGTCCGCTGCACATCAGCGCGCTCATCGCACCGCGTAAAAACACGCCGCCCAGCCCAAAGCTCACGACCGGCTTCAGCTAAACCCTACAATGCATACCACCAAGTCCAGGACCAGCTTCGATTAAAGCCCCACCAAAACACACTCTGCAGAGTCTGACTGGTTTCAGCCTTCTCCCAAAAAGCCACAGCCTCCAATCCAGTAACATCATAAACAATGACTCAGTTCAGCCGCAACAGGAAGGTTCCAGTCCACTACTATTGCTTGTAGTGTCTAAACTAGGGCTGCCCAAAATGCTGGCCCATGAGGACGTCTCTTCATATACCCTAATTCCACCATCTCATCCACTTGGAGAGCATGGAAGTGGGTTAAAGGTTACCAGGAAGAATGAACGATGATCCATTTAGACTCATATGGGTAATACTTATTGAGCTACACATACAGAAGTAGTGTCTCAGTACTGCGTCGGGCCCCCAGGTGTGCTAACGCAACATACCAGAGGTCTCAGCATGGAAGTGTAGAGGTTCCTAATGGTGCCCTGTGATAATCCATCCCATGCAGCTTGAGTATTCCCATACAGTTCCTGCAGATGTTGGGTTAGGACTGGAGGTGGAGTGACACCAGGCCTTTTGGATGTGTGATACGTGACAGCAAACCATTCATCTTGGTGCTGACCACGGTGCCTCCACACACGGTCGTCTCCACCAAAACAAAAGCGGGACTCATCACGGAAGATGACCCGCTGCCATTCTGAGCCGCTCCATGACAGCCTGGCACCACACCGTTACAGCAGAGTCTCCTTTCTAAACAACCTCAATCAAGTTCAATTACATGTGGGAGATTGTAGCTCTCTTCATAACCGCACTCTAAGGATATAAGTCACCACTGGTCATTTTAATGTGTAAATGGCCACTTACACCAACACTGCCAAGGCCTGAAGGACAGGACACACTCCCATGAGAGAGAGAGGCAGCACAGCAAGGAGAGGAGAGCAGGGAGAAGAAGAGGAGGAGGAGGGGGAGAAGAAGAGGCAGGAGCTTTAGCCAGAAAGCGTATCCATGCTGACAGCACAGAGGGGAGGGGCTGTCTACACTGTCCTCCTCACAGGCCGGGCTAGAAATTGCTTTAATTCGCTGTTTGTACCTCAGCGCTGAAGTGGTAACATTTAATTCCTGAGATAATGAGCCAGGCTGAGCTGGGAGCGCGCGCGTGTGGGTGCCACTGTTTAAATTAAGCGTCTTTATCTGCACAATCATCCGCACAGCTCTTAAGACACAGTGCTTTAACGCGCTGCTACACAGTCACACGAACACACAAGCACTTTATCATCGCTGGTGAGAACCGTGGTCTTCTGTCAGTCTTAGGCTCTCAGGCTCCGTCTATTCCTTTTTCGAATGTGTGTGGACATAATGTACCGCAAATAATCACATTACGTAATGCAGATTTATTACGTGTGCTTGACTTTGATTCCAATCTGACTAAATGCCGTCTGATTCGAGTACCTTAACACTGAGCATTGGCTAATACAGATCCAATGCCATATTTTACCATCTTTAAACAATGGACTATTATTAATCCCACTATTATGTGTAAATGAATTCATGGAATTTGTCTTATTTGCTCAAAACCATTGTGAAAGCAGTAGTAGTAGAGATTTCATTGCCGTAGCCAGTAAGAACAACAGTCGTATGATTAATGAGTGCAGTTATCCTCTATATATTTGTCATTTAAAGGAGAACCAGAGCTGTAAACACTGTTACTGATGCTTTACTGTTGGTTGGCTGCCCACCGACTTATCCCAAGGCTTTAACAAGCACCTTCCAAATGAAGGTTTCAAAAACAAGGGCTACAAATAACATATATATAACCTAACTGGACCAAAACTGAGTCGACTTGTGTGCTTAAGGTGGCAGTAACTTCAGGCTCCTGCATGTGGCATGGCACTAGGATGATGGGGCTATATAATACCTGTGAGTGACGGGATTCATAGATGGAGAAGAGGTCCTACAGTGCAGAGAATGTCCCGATCCATGCATGGAAAATGGGTTGCAAAGCAGATGTTAATGATTGGCTTAAAGGACTGATGGAAGCATTTGGCGTGCCAAAGACCATAGTGTGAAGGATGTAGCTGAATCTGCAGGGGTACGGTAGCGTATGGTCATACGGGTCTACCAGCAGTGGATAAAATCCCAGTCTAACAGGGAATTACGTCTCAGAATTGTCTCAGGGAAGGCACCCACCAAATCTGGCCCAAAATCTGGAACACTGAGGTGGCCTACATACAGAAACAGGTGTATTTCAGTTACAGTTGACCAAGTTTTTTGTCCACTGAGTGAGTATATATATATATATATATAAATAAAAATATATATATATACATATGTGTGTATATATATATCTATATATATATCGTCGCTGTCCAATGAAAAACATGTATCTACAATTTTGTCCATTTTGACTTTTATGCATCATTTGAAAACAGCTGCTGCCGTTTACACACTGTGAGATTTGCATGATGAACGGACGAACTGAAATGGCCCAGAAGTGCTCGGAAGGACGACTTACATTACATTTTGACTTACATTAAAATCGAATGAGGTTTTTGGCCTCTCCTGTAAAGTTGCCAGTTTTTCTTTGGACGGTGACGATATATATACATATATATAGTGTTTAAAGCTCTGGTTCCCCTTTAAATATATATATATATATATATATATATATATATATATGTATTTATGTATGTATGTGTAGATGTATATATATATATGTATGTATGTATATATATATATATATATATATATATACACACTGTATAGAGCAACAGATACACATAACAACACTAACGTTAATATTACCCCTTGCCTGCACGTTTACCAACTTCCACACATTTCAGTACATAGATACTGATTATTTACTGAACTAAAATATTAGAAAATGTAACGCATATTATGGCACATTATGTTACGGCATGGTCTTTCAGATATATGAAGTCTGCCACATAAATATAAATTGTGCACTACAATCTACAGACAAATGACGTACTGAAGGTTTCCTGTAGAGGATGTATTAGCAGATTTTCACTGTGTTATTTTTAATCTTTTATATTTCATGTATTATATTGCTATATCAATTATATCTTTTTTTCCCTTATAACATTTTCTTGTGATAAACAAATTAAAGCTGCGTATCAGAATAACAACACTACACAAGGCTGGAATATTAGTGTTTTGTATGGAGTGAAGAGGCAACCGAAAAGACTGCGGTTAATACTGCAAAGTGCGGAATTAGGACATGTCTGAATGCACAAACGAATGCATGAGTGCACTGATCTAGAAACCATGTCTGAGTGATGGATACTTTAAAAATGAAGGGGTTTAGAGCTCTGAGAGCAAAATCTTTTCTGGCTGCAGATACGTGGAACACGGCCCATTCGGATCAGCCATTAAATAAAACATACCTGCTGACACAGAGACTGCAGCTAGTCAGGAAAGACCAAGAAGGAAGGGTTACTATTTTCCAAATGATATCCAGCCTTTCACAGTTAATAGCAGAAAATGAGCTTTGCTGTGATTCCCTTGCCAGATGGCCGTCTGACCATGACCTTGCTGTGCCGCTGGTCGCAGGTCAACCACAGCGGGTCAAGCTCAGTCCACTTGGTATGTTTCTTTCTATGATGTATATTT
Source organism: Prochilodus magdalenae (assembly GCA_024036415.1). Taxonomy (NCBI): domain Eukaryota; kingdom Metazoa; phylum Chordata; class Actinopteri; order Characiformes; family Prochilodontidae; genus Prochilodus; species Prochilodus magdalenae. Next base: position 297,446 of record JAMWET010007053.1, on the reverse strand, counting down.
CACAAACAATGTCCTGGATGTTCTGCAAATGTATCGATCCTGTTTTTGGGTTTGTCTTTTCTTACTACTGTACATATCCTGGAAAATGCCTGCTCAGCTAGGAATCTGGTTAGCGACATTCACTAGCAGACAAAAAGCCTTAACTATAAGAAACCAAGATTCAACACTGGGAGCTCTGGAACAGTGGAAGAGAAGCTGTATATGGAACGAGCGACAATTCTTCGGGACAGATATGTGAACGCAACAGACATACAGAGACGAACGCGCTGTACGGAGCATTTGGAGAGTATTTGCATATATACCTGTATATCTTGACATATGACTATTCATGCATTCACTAGTGAAGGTAATGGTTCTATATCGAGCGACAAACATTTAAAGAACCACATAAATGCACAAACAAGCTCTGTATATAGCAAATGGTTCTTCTTTACAACAATCATCTAGTTGTATATGGGTCTTTAAATAACCCCTTTAAAAATACAGGGGTTGGACAATGAAACTGAAACACCTGGTTTTAGACCACAGTCATTTATTAGTATGGTGTAGGGCCTCCTTTTGCGGCCAATACAGCGTCAGTTGGTCTTGGGAATGACATATACTGCGTCCTGCACAGTGGTCAGAGGGAGTTTAAGCCATTCTCCTTGCAGGATAGTGGCCAGGTCACTACGTGATGCTGGTGGAGGTTCGTCCTTCTTGGTGGTATGCTGACATTACTCTGGATACCGTGGCTCTTGATACATCACAAAGACTTGCTGTCTTGGTCACAGATGCGCCAGCAAGACGTGCACCAAGAGTTTGTCCTACTGGTGCAATGTGCAATTAATGAAGATTGGCCACCAGGCTGGTCCAATTTAGCCATGAAACCTCCCACACTAAAATGACAGGTGTTTCAGTTTCATTGTCCAACCCCTGTAGTTCTAAATACAGGGTTCTACTATGAAGAACCCAAAAGCAAGCCCAACATTCCCAAGATCAACTTCTATAGTTGTTGTACTCACAAGACAGGGGTGCACCCAATGTGCTCTACTGAGGCGTAAGCTATAACACGTACGCTTAGTAAACAGGCTAATTGCTAGAAAGTCATGATAGTCCTCGATAATGCTAGCACACGCTGAATGAACTCTAATGAACTCTGAGGCACCTCCAGGGCCTTGCTTTGTGTTGATCCGAATAGGTTAAAAAAAAAAGTTCCAGTGTTGAGCCACATTCAGCCACTGGAGGTTAAGTATGTTGACTCTTGACTAACGCACTTGAGATTACTTGACTAAGATGCTTGTGAAATACTGTCTTGATAGCAAAGCGGCCTTGTGCCCACACACAAACACAGCCAAAATAGCAGGAACACATACACACACAGGATACGGTGTTAGGGGAAATGTCGAATTGTGATGTTGTTGGGGGTTTTTTGGAGTAAATATTGCAAATTTAGCCAAAAAGTTGGCCAAAGGTTTGGACAGGAAGACAATTTCTAAACTGAAATCGAGATTACAATGGAAATGGACAGGGTGTGTTTAAGCGGGGGTTGCAGCAGTAGTTCAGCACTCTGGTTAGGGCTGCACAATAAGTACAAAATACCATTATATTACCGCACACATTAGTAAAGCCTAGGGAAACTAGGGATGTCCCAATCTGATCCAAATCAGCCAATGCATTTAACCAGACATCAGCGTTATGAAGCCCTTCTTATGCCACTGTCATAGAATTGCTATAATCAGGCAGTATCCATATCCCACAGCAGCTTTGAAAGCTTCATAGTTGATCCATTACTTTTTTGTTGCAGTAATTTCTTAGATAAATGTCTAGTATTTTATTAATTTATCATTACCATTATTTTTTCTACTAATATTTGTTTCCTTTATTACTAATATTTTTATTCTGCGAAATACTTGTATTTATTATTTTGATTTTTTTCATCTTATTTGATCCTGATGTTTATTTGAATAGATTTTTTTTATTTATAACATATGATATATATACAGGGGTTGGACAATGAAACTGAAACACCTGTCATTTTAGTGTGGGAGGTCTCATGGCTAAATTGGACCAGCCTGGTGGCCAATCTTCATTAATTGCACATTGCACCAGTAAGAGCAGAGTGTGAAGGTTCAGTTAGCAGGTAAGAGCACAGTTCTGCTCAAAATACTGCAATGCACACAGCATTATGGGTGACATACCAGAGTTCAAATGGTTGGTGCACGTCTTGCTGGCGCATCTGTGACCAAGACAGCAAGTCTTTGTGATGTATCAAGAGCCACGGTATCCAGGGTAATGTCAGCATACCACCAAGAAGGACGAACCTCCAGCGGCATCACGTAGTGACCTGGCCACTATCCTGCAAGATGAATGGCTTAAAATCCCTCTGACCACTGTGCAGGACGCAGTATATGTCATTCCCAAGACGAACTGACGCTGTATTGGCTGCAAAAGGAGGCCCTACACCATA
>JAMWET010007053.1:152500-290000 GCA_024036415.1 Prochilodus magdalenae | reverse complement strand
CTGGGGACTACACGCACAAAGACCAATACGACGTCTGCCTTTAACACCACGTCAACAGAGACGACCAACGGATCTGTGTGTGGAGGCACCATGCTCAGTGCCAAGGTGAAAGGTGTGTTGTCACACGTCTAGAAGGCCTGGTGTCACTCCACCTCCACCCCTACCACAAAATAGCGACTTAGCATTTCCAGTTCATCTGACTGCGTGTGTGGAAACCCACACAGACCCAGGTAGAACATCCACTCCACCCTGGAAACCCCACCAAGGACTTGGCCACTCTTGCTGTAAGTTAACAACGCTACCCACTGCACCATCGTAATTCCTGACCAATAGGAGAGCTCGCCTAGCTCTGTCTACCAGGCCACGAGACAGAAAACAATTCCTGATTATCAAAAAGAACTGACCCGTGGAACAGAGGTTTAGCCATTCAGGAAATGTTTTTCTCTGTGGTATCTATGCAGAGTATTGCTAAGTGCTCCCCTATAGGTTAGGACTTATAGAACTGGAGAGAAGTCCTATGTGTTAGATTAAGCATCAACATAATTAAAAATTGACAGAGGCATCAGTCAATCACATTTTGATTTCCAAAGCCTGGGATCAATCTTGGGAGAGAAACTTCACTCTTAGCCTTCTGCAAGTCCAAGATAAGTCACTGAGTGAATACGAATGCCAGCTTAATCAATGGTCTATTAGAAACGGAATACCCTGGCAGCTGCTCTGTACCAGGCCTGTCTAATGAAAGAGTCACTGTGAAAAGGATGCAAGCCTCGTGTTGAACACGGAAAGTCTTTTTACAAAGCGTCAAATGTCTGTTTTTATTTAGAACTTCTGAATTTTGCATCCCACCCTAAACAGTGCAAACATTTGCATTCTGGTGACAAAGAACTTTCTGTTCCACCTTAAATGCTGCAGCAGTTACAGGAGTTCTGGTGCCCGAATGGAAAAGTCCCAGATTGAAATGTCACTTAGGGCTTCTTTCAAGTCAGGTCACATTAAGATTTAGATCATTAGGATGTAAATAAAGCCACTTATTGTTGTTCGATTTGAAGTGGCCCATTGTAGAGAAAATTAGAGGTCAGATTTTTTTACAGTGGTGGTGAGGAAGATCAAGGTCACCAGGAACAATCATTAGACTGATATGGGGAATATTCATTGAGCTACACATACAGAAGTAGTGTCTCTCAATATGCCGTCGGGCCGCCATGTTTGCTAACACAATATGCCAGTTCTAGAGGCTATGCTAATCCACCCCATGTAGCTTGAATATTCACACACGTTTACATTTATGGCGTTTAGCTGATGCTCTTATCCAGAGCGACTTACAAGGTTAACCATATTACAGGAGGGCCAGTGTAGTGTTAGGAGTCTGTCCCAAGGACTCTTATTGGTGTAGCACAGCACCGTCACCCAGACTGGGATTCGATGGTGGGGGCTGCCTGGCGGGCAGTGGTGTTATCCGCTGAGCTACACCAACCACTCATACTGAGCTGAGCTACACCAACCACTCATACCACACCACAGATGGTGTGGTAGGGGTGGAGGTGAAGTGACGCCAATCCTTCTGGACTTGCACTGTGTGACAACAAACCGTGGTACTGACCACGGTGCCTCCCCACACAGATGATTGTTCATCTCCACCAAGACAAAAGCGGGACTGAAGATGACCTACTGCCATTCTGAAGCCCTCCATGACAGTCTGGCACAACACCATGGCAGTCTTTGGAGGTGTTGGCGTGGTGTTAAGGGCAGTCGCCATAACGGACTGCGTGCATGTAGTCCTGCATTGTTGTGGAGCCGTCTGCCAATGCTGCTAGCACAAAGTGAGATGATCATAATGGTATCAGTGTCGCCGTCAGCGAAGTATCAGTTATTGATTATTGTTATCACTCAGACATTCCATATCGGTGCGTCCTTGCTCCGTCTCTCTCTGTCTCTGTTGTGCTCTCTCTCTCTCTCTCTCTCTCTGTCACATGTACACGCTTCCTCATGTCTTAATTATGACTACTCCCTCTGTCGCGGTTCAGTCAGCCAAGTCTCGGCTCGGTGTTTTTCCTCGCTCTCGTGTCGTTTGACAGACCCCACTCTCGCATGTCCACAGCCAAAACGCACACTTCTCCGTCTGTTCCTCTCATGGCGGTGGCTTTTCCCCTCAGACACCAAACACACACAGGGTTTCCGCTCTCTCTAGCTTATTATGTGCTATTCAGCTTCATTGTGATCTTCAGCGACTGGTTTCTCCTGCATTGCAGGGCATAATTGAATCAAGGGGGACACTTTTTGATGGTTTGGCTCTGTATCAGCACACTGGGTATGAAAGGAACGAGTTCAAAGTGACTGAGGTCAAAGTGTAGAATGTGTGCTTTAATCCAAGGGTAACCACAAAGGAAACATCGCCGTTTTAGTACAGCGCCATTTAAGATCTGACTGTTCTGCTGTCTGGTGTTGCTGGTCAGCATTGATAGACAAGGGCCTGGTATGCCATTGTAATGTGAATAGAAGTATGATGATGTTAGATGAGACCCTACTTCGTTTGTGTGAAATTGTTTACTGTAGGGAAACCTACCAACTCAGATTTCTTTACAGTGGTTGTAACTGGAACCACCATATAAATTAAATTATGGCAAATCTAAAAAAAAAAAATTCTGTTGGTACTACTTTGGCTCACAATGCCTTGCATGTACCATTGCACGCTTAAGACGTCTGGTTCCTGGTCCAACTCTAAAAGCTTATCAGGAATCATAGTATTTCCCATCAGATTACTCTCAATGAATCTTCACTACTCTGGAGCTCCCACCTCTAGCTTGGGGTCACTACTCCACCAATATTCCCTAATGCAACCAAGACTTCAAATCAAGATGAAGTTTTATCAAGGTGAGTTTTATCAAGGTAAGGTTTTACAGTACGCAGCGTCCTAAAGCAGTTTTACAGAAAAGCCTGGTCCTAGCCTTAGATGAATAAATCAAGGACCTGTGGCAAGGAACATGGAAGAAACCTTGGGAGGAATCAAGGCTCAAAAGGGGGATTCCATCATTCTCTGGTCCACCCTGGATAGCAATGCATTGTTACACTTTGATGCACATTGTGCAACACATAAACACAGTTCACGCTCAAGGCTGACTAGGGTGGCCAGGGATGAACTCAGGCTAGTCTTGGTGTAAGAATGGGCAATCCACATTCATCCATATCAAGCTTTGGTTTCAAATGACTGATACAAGAGACTGAGTCAAATGGAATGTAGCTGCATTAAGAAATGTGCTAAGAGGTCAGGGAAGTGCCCATTACTAGAATTCCCTTGACATTCAGACACAAAGCACTCCACCTCAGTAAGTTTTTCCACAGACCTGAGTGTGGTCTGCGGCTTTGGTTTGGTGGATGTTTGAGAGGAGAGAGGAAGTGGGAGAGGGGCTTTAGAAGTAATGACACACACACCTCTTACACTGCCTGTGGAACGTGGCTATATTCCGTCTGGGAAGACTGCCAAACCACAGCACATCGAGGGTCTATCTACAGTTTAACCCTTCCCAACATCCTGAGAGTTTGTGTTTGGGGGGCTGGGGGGGGGGTGGGGGGGTGGCTTTGCACTGCACGTTTGTGAAAGATGTAACATGTAATTCAGGCTTCCCACACATAGATTAACTTGTCTTAGATCTCCTGCATAGCACATTTCAGTGTTTTGTGACTCAACAGATCAGCTAATTACCCAATCATTCATGCGTTTTAAAAGGAGGCGATCAAAGGAAAAAGCCGCAACGCTCAGAAAAGCTAGACCAGTTCAGCACTAAATCAAATTTACCCATCTTTCCACTTACCCCAGATGTGGCCAATCAGCCAATCAGCTTTTGTTCTTTAGTTTAGAACTGAAGTGACGAGGCTAACGTTGCTAACAAACACTAGAACTCAATAGTCACCCAAATATCCACCTAACATATTTTCACCATTTTAAACTGCCTCCAGGTTTTCATCACAGTAGCTGATGTGGTTTGGAGGGCAGCCTGACTTACTCCTAGCTATAAACCTCATCGCTTCGAGCATCCATGCCTGACAACACCAGGGCTGGCTTTCACAAAGTAGGACTGGCTTCTACTCCTGGGGAGCTTTGTGAATACAGACCCACTTGTCTAAATTAGTTGGCCGTAGTGTTGCTTCATTTTAGTCATACTGTATCCAAATCATATCAACAACAAGTCTGTCTGACCTCACTGGACACTGGATTTGAGGGGGTCTGAAAGACGTTCTGGTGATTTATTATTGCAGAATGCTTTTGGGATATTTCGGTGACTACTGGGTTCTAGTGCTTGTTAGTAATGTTAGCCTCACTGCTCCAGTTCTAAATTAAAGAAGCAAAATCAGGGCCACATACACGTCTACCTACCTAAGTGGAGAATTGTGTAAAAGTAGATTTATTGCCAAACATCCTTTAAGCATCTGGAAGCATGTTGTCTTGCCTACCATGCCAACTGGTTCAAACTGGTCAATCATTTGCTGGCTTAGATCAGTAGGCCTTGGTGTTGTTCTATTTAGCTTATATAGCTCATATGTCGCAGATTTTCTATCACTGCATGCACACATAAGCCAAATTTTGATTTTTAATTATTATTTTAGTGTTGTTTTTTGTTTTTTTTTCAACAGACCATTGCACAACAGGGCTCTAGACTAACTTTTTGAACTGGTTGCACTGGTGTGCCTAACGTTTTTTCTCAGGTGCACCAGCACCAAAGTTAGGTGCACCCAAATTTTCAACTGCATCACATTCAGAACAGCAGTTTTACATGTTCACTTTTTCTTTTCTTTTTTTAAATCGCTGTCCATATAGGCAATATTGACTTGTAAATGATTACCTAACAATGTGGTCAGCATAAAGTTCTTTATTTGAAGCACAATTCTACAGTAAAGGTAACACTTGGGCAGTGCATTTGTCGGGCGTGTAATGTGTTTAATAGATGCACTGTGCTTTTTCAGCGCTTCAATTCTAAATAGAATCACAAACGCAGTAGTCCACGGTCTTCCCACACTCCTTACAGTCAGTGCAGGCTGGGACTCGGAGTTGATGTGTGGCTAGTTATCTGATGCCGTCCTCCGGACCAGGGCTCGACATAACCAACGCTATGACACGGAGCCACAAACAGCCCTCCCAGGTTCGCAGCTACACCCGCTCTGTTTATCTGACGGGCCTAGGCTACTCACCGCTCTGGGGTGCGTTTCACGTACAACGACGGAGGTTAGCACTGAACTAACATGGTCCGATGCATCGAAAACTAAACATCGTTTCCCGAAAGCGTCGTTCTTTGTTAGTACCACAGTAGTTTGAACCATGTTTGGTCATCTTGTTTGTTGGTATGCCAGTGGCAGAGATAAAACTCACAAACCGTTGGTCGAGTGAGTTCATGTATTGCCAACAATATAAATGTCAACAATCAAATGCTAAAAAAATATAATAATAATAATAATAACTTAATTTATTCACTGTCCAAAAATCTTTATCAAATGGAAGAACTTTAGCAAGACATCATTACTGGTTACAATACTCCAGTCTCGCTGGCGCAGTGGGCAGATAAACGCCATCTAACTGATGTGACCCGTTTATCCAAATAAACAGCAAACAGCCTAAGTAAACCCGGGATGTTCATGTAAATGTTCAGTGTAAACGGCCTATATAAGCTTCTAAACACAGGGTCTAATGAGTTCAACTAGCATTGTGAAAGTGTTTGCACATTTCGGTAGAAGAGGTTTTTGAATAAGAGAAGCCACATTTTTGCCTGAGGATCAAGGTAAACTTGTCACCATCATCATACTCGCATCTAAGCTCACAGAAAGTCTTCCAGAATACAGTTTCTGAAAGACATTAACACATAACCTATAATAAATTACACTTGTGTTCACACAACAGTGACACTCTGAACGTCCCTGAAAGGCATATCACCTAATCAAGCGAACAAAACAAACGTATTCTTTTTATTTTCGCCCATAAATGAAAGACAGCCATTTGAAAGGTACTCCCCTCCTGAAAGACGCATAGTGTTTGTTGGTATGCCAGTATAAATGTGGTTGGTCCATTGAGCACAAAAAAAATAAAAAAGATATCTAACTTAATTTATTCACTGTCCAAAAATCTTTATCAGGTTTCCATATTTTGGTAAAAAAACAAATACCACTGTAGTAATCCATGATAATCATGTAGTGTAACTCCGAGTGAAAGCGTAATGCTGTGAGAGTGCAAACCCCAAAATCGGAGTGCCTGAATTTTGCTCATTTGTAAAGGGCTTACATTAAACGGAGTTAAAGCTAACCCAACCGGAGATGTCCTAAATAGTTCTGCTACTGAGGGTGATTTTTGCTGACATGAGGTAGGCCCACAGTTTTTTTCAGTCCTAATCTCTGCTGGTGGCTGGGCTCCCAGATGACGGATTCTCCACCAGACGATCTCTATGATGAGAAATCTACATAAGCTCCATTAGATAACAGTGTACATCCTCCAACTGCACACTTTTCACATGGCAGGTCCTCGGTTGTTCGACCAGACGCCAATCAATCAGGCCACAAATCCTACTGCTCGTTCTGAGAGGCCTAGCATCTTAATTCAATAATGTATAGTACAAATTCACTACCTCAAATCATACAGAGGTTTGGTACATGATAAAATGTTCACAGTTTTTGGTCTATGCTGGTCTGGTGCTGGTTTAGCTAGCCACCGTAGCATAGTCATGCTAGTCGACCTGCATGGCAGCATGAAAACACATGCAGTTTTTCTAGGGATTAGCTTATCAACTTCAATAACTGTTAACCAGCATCTGCGACACAACGTATTCAACCTTCCGACCCTCCACGTTCGCCTCCAGGGTTTCATTATCTTATAATTCTGACTTACTAACTCATAATTATGACCTAGCATCTCTTAATTCTGACTTAATAAATCATAATTATGACTTCCTCATAATGAGTTACTATCTCATAATTATGACTTGCTATCTCGTAATTATGACTTATATAGCATATATTGGTCAACTAATACTACTGAACTGCTAGCTTTGTTAGTGGGCTAACAGTAGGCTGCTATCCTCTTGCTATCAGATATAGCTAAAAACAGTAGCCGGTTTAGCTAGTAGCCTGTAGCTAACAGTAATCCTGCAGGCGTTTTTGTTTATTCATCTATATAACAGTGTGTCAGGATTTTTCTCAACATAGTTTGAGGCAAGTATGTGACGTTTTAAGCTAATTGCTAAGCGTCAATTACTTGTTAGCTACAATAGCCTCATAACAGCAGCGCCATCATGGCCGATCGACTACATTTGCGGCAAAGGAAATTTGTTTGCCAGAAATATTGCTCTGAACACACAAAAAAACGGAACTGCCTCAGATTCATGAATGCCTCTGCCTCTGTCTTTGTCCTACTCCAGAGCTGCTAAATACTGCATGTTTAAAAAGAGGTGTCTGACAGCCCAGCAGCCAACAGCTAGTCTCCAAGGACTTATCTCAGTGAAAAGCCGCTGAACTGTGCTCATCCATGACCGGAGACTGGGGACAACATCATCATCATCTTAACTGGCCCGAAATCTGTGACAGGCAGCCTGGGACGGAGTGGGTTTAAAAAAATGAGCACTCAGCATTCATGTGTGGAAAAGTCAAGGTTTGGTGCTTTATTTCTCTGACCCTGATTCCGCTAAAGCTACCTGCATTGCAGAGGCAGCTAAGGGCCTCCCAGACGATGCCCTATTCATTATTTAGGATGAAAGTTCCCCTCCATCGCCACTCTTTTAGAGCTTGGGGTGTGGCCCACAGTGGGGACGAAGGAGGTCAGGCATGTTTTGAAGCTGTCAAGGCCTTTCATTTTGCCTTTGTTAGATGGAACGCACACCCGATAAGATCATTGATGATAATCAGAGACAAATATGCTCCAAATGGTGGTTGATTGAAGACTGGATATGTAAAAGAAATGCCCTCTCTTATAATGTACCATAATTCTGTCTAGGAGAATCAAAGTCAACCTGAAGCAGCTTTTCTGCACACATAGCATTTAAAGTTATGGCTGTTCCTAAAGGGGCGCCATTCAAAATTCCACCTTTCAATGTGGCGAGACTTCCAAAAGAAATTCCAGGGGGGAAAAAATCACAGTTTCTGCAGTACTTTTACTTCCCCATAACCCCTAAAATAATACCAGCAATGACATACAGTGGGGAAATGCCTCTGGTCATCCATTTTTTATCCTAAGTCATATTTCCATAACAACACCAAGCTTAAAAGCACTTGATACAGAATAACAAATGAGATGACAAGGTGTGGGTAGACTGTAGAATTGTCACTTCACTTTACTGGCCTTACCTATGAGGACACTAAGCCCCCTGCTGCTACCACAACACCATATAAACACTAAACGCAAAACCTACTAATGAATTGCAACAGTCAACAGAGAATGAACAGACTGGTTGGAGTTGACACAAAGGCCATGGTAACTCAGATTAACACTCTGAGCAGAAAGGCATCTCAGAATGCACCACAACACATCCAACCTTAAGACAGATGAGCTTCATCAGTGGAAGCCCATGCTGGGTTCCACTTCTGTCAACGTAAAACAAAAAGCTAAGGCTGCAGTGGGCCCAGGTTTACCACTACAGGACACTGGAAGACCACAAAAATGCAACCTGGTCTGATGAATCTCAATAGCTGCTGATAGTAGGATCTGAATCCTACTTTTAGTCCAGGCTGGCGGAGGTGGTGTAATAGTGTGGAGAATGTTTTCTTGGGACAATTTGGGCCCATTAATACCAGGCAGTCACTGTTTGAATGAAGGCCATAGCCTATTTGAATATTGTTGCTGACCATGTGCATTTCTTCATGGACACAAGTCACCATTTGTCTTCATACAGGATATTACTGCACCATATCATAAAGAGCCAAATCATCTCAAAGATGTTTCATGATTGATCATGCTAATCAGTTCAATGTACCTAAGTAGCATTCCCAGTCACTACCACCGGGATACACAGCATGAAGCTGCCTCTGAAAACACTGCATGATCATGCAATCATGTCAGCATTGACCAGGATCTCAAAGGAATGTTTCCAACATCTTTCGGAATGCATGCTACAAAGAACCGAGGCTGCTAAAAGAACAAAGGGAGGCACTCCCCAGTATAGCATTCCTCATAAAGTGCCTGGTGAGTGTAAGTGGGCCCATCCAAAAAAGCTGAGTGACCTCAAATTTTTGGGGGAAAAAAAAGCCACACAGACCACCATCAATTTCCCTGGTCTCTAATTCAGAAAACCCCCAAAGTCTACGAGACAACCCATGGCAAATGTGACAGGAATCAACATGCCCAAGGAAGCAGGTCCCACATCCCCAACAGCATGGATAACGGAACGTCTGCTGTTGGTTCCAGAAACTTCTGGCAACGTGTAAGGACATGTCTTCTGATACGTGCGCATACAGTCTCATGGCTAATGTGTTGATGCTAAGATAATTATCACATCGTCAAAACTTTGGCTAAACTTAGATTTCTTATAGTGAAGCAGAACGGACCTGAACCACTACGGCGCATGTGTGAGAATGCTTTTACTTTCCCCAGCAGGTATTTCTGCACACAGAGATGTAATCAAGGCCTGGCACTGCAGTGGGAAAAATCACGGCGGTCTAAGACGGCGGAGATTAGACGCGCACTTCATGAGTTAAAAAAAAAAAGCCACCGCTAAAGAAAAATGTGGTCGTTAAACGAGGTGTGCCTTTGGAGTAGCCAGGCCAAAATGGAGCATGTTGCTGTTGAGTACAATAAAGTTTCTTCTCCTCTCTCCCCTCACAACCTCCTCTTTCTGGAGTGTGTGTAAGGAGGCTGCAGTTTGCCTTTCCATCACGCCTGAGCATCTCTTCGACAAGCCTCGTAGAGAGCCTTGATGTGTCTCCAGTGAAAATCAAAGGGCATTAAACATTAAAAGTACTGTCAAACCCAGAAGCGGAGCGACTCGGAGGCAAAAAGTAGGGCACAGAGACTGCTAAGAGGCAGAAAAAGCCTCGACTTTACCAGGCTTACTGTGCTCTTTTATTCAGAGCTGTACTTAAATATGTAAATTACTGTACATGCATATTCAAAGATCCTGGGTTTTCTGTCGGCTGGAAAAAAAAGAGATGTTCTTTATCAGTGCTGATGGAGATTTCTGACTCTACAAAAGCATACACATGGTGCCTACTACGCTTTGTCCTTGACTGGTTTATCTTCAGAGAAATGGAAGATAGCAGAGCAGATTATACCATCCAAAACAACACAATGGCCAAGTGTGTCTATGAGATTATCACTAGAACCTATTTATAGTCATAAAGTAGTGTAACCCAAAACACTACATTAGAGTTGCTAACATCCTGAGGGTTATTTCTCAGCAGCAAAGTGGAAAACAAATGCAAATTAGCATTATTCATTAGTTACAGGTGTATAAAACACGTCTGCCAATATGAAATTAAAGTATGTTGATTAATTCCCATTTAATAATTGAATTAATGCCACTATGTACTCAATTTGTGTTGCGTTTAACCCCCCATTGGATGGCAGTGTTGTATTCTACCACTTCAAAGTAGCATAAGGCCACCGTGCTAACATTAGCATTAGCAAACCTAGCTGACTAGTAAATGTTTCTATTATTTTTAGACAGTTTTCCTAAAATATCATTTCAAAACTTGCAGTATATTGACTAGCTTACAGTATCACAACATAACGTGATATATTGAATGGTAACCCCTGTATCCTGATAAGTATGGCACCAAGTATTGTCAATATGCAGCGCTACCACTACTGAAAGACACTCTCAAAATAAACATTCTCAGTTTTATCCCTGTAAGTTTAGCTGTTTCACGTTTTAATAAACGCATTTTCTTTTTTTAATTCTACTTAAAACATATTAGCCTCAACTCAGCTGATAGAATGTTTTCTTAGACTTGTGAATGCTAACACCTATGCTAACAATAATCATGATTAGCTCAAACAACTGTAATCACTGTGTGGAAAGTGAGTCCTGGACCTCTTGTAATTGTACTGCTTCTAATGCTGCTCCAAATACTATGCATTTAAACCTAAATTCAACGCCTGCTCATTTCCGCTATTTGCATGCATGCACTGCCTGCAATGGCTGACTGCATGATTGCGAGGACTGTGAATGTGGTTAGCAGGGTACAATGAATGCCTGTTTTTAGTTTCTGGTCTTTAGGGTTTAGGATTTCAAACAGCACTAATTGAATGTATCATTTTAACCAAGCATCACTGCCTGTGTCCCGTTCAGAGGAGTAGGAAAGTTACACAATGGTTAAATGTTTAGTGTGACCTGCCAGTAATGCTCTTTTTCATCCTTATGCCCTTAGAGTGAGAATTAGGGCTGGGTGCTGTTCCACATCCCCAATAACTTTGCTTGACTTCCAGTCCTGACCTTCGGCTAAGTTACACAATCATTCACAAAGTGTGGCTTAAGCCAGAAATGAGTGTGCAGACTGATCACGCAGTGCAGACGTTAACTCTATGACATGGCCACTAGGAGGCCTGCAGAAAGGTGTTAACAACATGCTCATTAAATGTAACGTGAACAGCCAATCACCTGTCTAGGTTCGGGTTGTCTGTTTCTAGTGGTTAGCTGGTGCCACTCAGGTGTTGAAATACTGTAATGCATGGCACGGGACGTCGTAATACTCTATACCTTTAGAGTAGTTGGTAGTGAACCATAGATGGTGAATTTCGATACCCGGCTCTACTAAAGAGTATGGATTCCGTAAACATGTAGTAAAGTCAGTCTCAATGGAGTCTCCATAAGGACACTGCAGCAAGCCAGTGGTCTTCCGCGGTCGTAAGACAACACCTGCTTCTAACCCCCATCCTCACAGGTGTTCCCTGTCTGCATTTCAGCGAGTGGGCATGCTGTGATGTTTTATGGATGTGCTTTTAGAATGGGGGCTTTTTTTAAGATGTGGGGGTGGGGGAGGGGGTGGGGGTCTCTGCCCAAAGCTCTAGAACAGCAAGGGTGAGGGCATTTGGGATATAATTTCTGGTGAGTCCACAGCAGACCAGAGTGCTGAACCAAAATCCACTTGTTTATCTTTGTCTAGACCCAGTCAAAACACAGACAGAGATCACAGGCCGACAGTAAAAGCTGAAAGGATGAAGGACTCCATGTTGGATTCCAATCACTCATCTCCGCTTGATCGTTTCTTTGAACAAAGCATTCGACATGACCTCATTCCATTCATTTTTCCCAAATGATTGAACATTTAACCAAACACATACGTTACAGAAAGGGCAAAACACCATATCATATGTTGCTACTTACTGTAAATATGATTTGCCTTATGGTAAAATTTGCATTATGTTTAAAACATCCTGATATATAAAAATTAAAGATGAGCCTCCATTATGTTAACCAATTATTAGCCACTGTTGGATTATGCGAATCCCTCGATCCACCAAGCACCAGAACAGTAGAAGATCTGAGGCTGGAAGGAATGTTCACAGCACACAACAAATGTTTAGGCATAGCTTGCATGTATTTAGATTTTTTGTTTGTATTTTTTTCTGCACCACAAATGCCAATATCACAGTAATGAATAACGTACCTTAATTGCTAATTGTTTAATGTACCTTCCAAGCACTAAGAATATACCATGAAGATCTGTATCACCCCTCACCCTCTCCCCGGCCCAGCCCAGCCGTCTTCCTTTGTCATTCTCCTCAGTTATGCACCTGGGCCTTAGGAAAAGAAAGGGATCTACACTAGCCCTGCTGTTCTGACTAATTATTCATGAGGTCGGACCCTAAACTCTCCTTCATTAGTCAACCGTTTGGGTGAGTGACAGCAGGGGATATGGCCCCACTTATTTGACTCCTTTCAGCGAGAAGCATTGTTAGGGTCGCTGCAGACAAAGGTTTGTCTAAATGTAGAGAAAAGACGGAAAGGGAAACCAGAGCGAGAGAGCTGGAGAGACTGTTGTTTCAGATTTTTAATAGGGATTTGCACACATCTGACATGTGGGGGTTAATAAGCCAGTTAATCAGAGAGACAGAAAGAAACTATAAATAAAAAAAAAATAATAAAAATGCTAAAATAAAGCTGCTTCAGCTGAAAGCAGCTGTGAGCTAAAGCTATCCAGCTAACTAGAACAATACTGCAAGTTAATGAGGACTCATCATCTTACAGGAGGTTTTTTTTTCAGTGGTTATCGTGCCAACATGTTAGGCTGTTTGACAAATACACTCATTATCATTATGGTTACCTGGATCAATAAATGCTGATGAATCAGTATAACAATATATAAAACCTGGAAAAGTTTCTATATAACAGTAAATATATTTTTGTGTCCAAAAATAACCGTCATAAAAAATGGTATCTCTTATTTAGAGATGGAAAAACATTATATGGTAACAACGACGGTAAAAAAAAAAAATTGTCACTTGGTGTTGAAATGTTTGGTTAAGCTGTCATATGCAACTGAGTGTTACAAATATAAAAATGAGAAAGAATTTTGACATTTATAACAACAATAAATGACATTTTTCTAAGTGTCCCAGTAAATTTCAAAGCATATCTAGCTAGCTAAATTTGGCTTCAAAGTGAGAGAGGTGTTGCCTCTGTCATGATCTGTCTTGATGGATTGCTTGAGAGGAAGTTGTGTTAACTCTCTCTACCGCCACACTGTGTTAACCCCAGCGTTAGGGCGAGCAGTCCTCGGGGCAAACATTGCGACGAGACATCCGTCATGACCCTTTGAACCGACCCGTCTGCATGAGCCAAAGACTGTAATAAAATAAAAAGTACCCTAGCATCAGCAACATGCCTCGACTTCGTCACGTTCAGGGAGTCTGTAATTAAAGAGCCCACCAAAGTTTCGTGTAAAATTTCACAGGCAATAATCTACGAGGCCAAAATGATTCGGCTGCATGAGACAGAACTACACTGTACAAAAAGACCTACTACAGCTGGCACAGCTCCTGAAATTCTTTCAAAGGTATGGGCTTCTGCAGGCAAACGAATGGCTGGCACATGTTTTCTAGCTCAGTCAAAAGCACCAATCAGCAATATACGCAAAACTTTAGCTTACACTGGAAAGAATGCAGGCAGGAAGGCTCTAATTCTACCAAAAGATCGTACAACAATATGGATTATGCATACAAACACAAGACATACAGACATACAAACGACAAATGCTGCAAAAAGCCTTAAAAATGGTATGTACATACGACCCCTGATTAAATAATAAAAAAAGGAGCCTGAATTGGAAATTGAATGTTTATATGTTGTATAAATTATGATGAAAATACAGTATATCTTTTAATAAATGTTTGTTTTTTTTTTTATCAAGATTTTTTAATTTTTAAAAATATTTTTAATTTAAAAAATCTCTAGGTTGTTAAGAGAAACAATGATAAATATCAGTATTAAACACATTACTATAAAGGTCATTTAAAAAAAAGCTTTAAACTGGAAAAACTCCAATACAGAACTCAAACTGAATGACCCATATAGGCTAGACATTAGGCACTGATGGATTGTATAGTGGTAGCAAGTCAACAAGACTAGGATTATGATGTAATCTTCAACATTACTAGTCTAGTCGCTATTCCCATGACCATGACTTCTCTCCAGCAATCGAAAAAAAATGGGAATGCACAATGATACTGGAATCAAATCATTGTTGATATTCACATAGTCAGATATAACCTCATAAACCTCATAAACCCACATTTGAAGACGTGTTTATTGTACTCGAGAAGAGCAGAATGTTTAGCTGAATGCATTAAAATATTTTATTTTCTGCATCTATAACCCCATCCAAATATAGGCTGTACGTCCCGAGAGCTGAATAGCGTCTATGTAAGAAAAGTGTAAGAGCTCATAATTTTCTTAGCTCTCTTCTATATTTCAGAACTCGTTCAGCAGTCTCTCAGTATAGTAAAAAGATCTCGTGATTTGTCTCCATGCTTTATAATGAAATTCCTACGTACTGTAGGAGTACAGGATTTGGAGACCTCTCTGGTGGAGATTTGTAATTGTACGTTAAGTGCAAGCACTGGTTTACGAACCTTGGGTTGGGCTTTGGAGGAGATGAATCTGATGATTGGTAGCCAATCAGAGAAAGGTGTAGTCAAAGAGGACTCGGTTGTTATCAGACCTTCATCACTAGAATGTTGATTTTGAGCCTGTATAATGTTAATACAGAACGTAATTCTGATTATATCCACAGGATTGTTCATTTTTCATGTCAGTCAAATCCTTATCCTTTCCCGTCAATGTAAGCCACTTTGCCATGCTTAGCATTAGAGCTACCACACTCCTTGTTAGGGCTGACAAATTTGGGCTATATATCTATTTGAGGTTTTTTTTACATATTGTGATTGCTAGTTTAGTTTCCAATATTATCTGTAAATTGAGTTCCAAGCCAAGAGGACTAGCATATCCACCTTTTTCTGGCTTGAGCCTTGATCGTAGCTAGCTAACAGACCAGACAGCCTCCTAATTATGGCTACAATATGGCTGTAAATGGTCTAACTCTACTGATGTTTCACAAGCACCATGTTATTAGGTTACATTTTCCCATTTCGAATGTATTAACGCAACATAGTTGAAAATGTAGCCTACTATTAAAACGGCAGCTCTAATTACAACCGCTCAAATTGCAATTAACCATTGGCCAACAGTCTTAAGTCTGGCTTGTGAGACTAAGATGGCTTACTATAGGCTACAATACAATCCGGTTGTCCTAGATGACTAAAAAGCCTTCTTGGGCATATTAAGATACAATATTTATGAAAGGCAGGCTACACTGACTATATTATTCATATTTTCCATATACAATGTGAATTATTAAAGTGAATTCTCCACTTGGTGTAAGACTACCTTTAATCTGTGTTTGGAAAGCATGCCGCTGCCTGAGGACCTGTAATCTCAAAAAACCCTCTTATCGAACACAATCTAAATGTACCCGAGCAACACAACTATGAAAGGCAACACTATTGTTGTGGAATTAATTGAAGCATTGCCTCGGAGCTGTGGTACACTGCTTCTCTGAGGCTGTCTGTGAGCGTGTGCGTGAGTGAATGTGCAGGGGAATCTCTAAAAGCACTTACGCAGGCGGCTGCAGTAAGCCCACAGGCTGGCCAATCAGGGCTGGGCCCACAGAGAGGCTGTGTGGAGCTCGGAGGATGATGAGCTGTCCATAGCAACTTCACTTCCAGGTCATTGAGGCTCATGTGTGGACGATAAACGTCACAGGAACAGAAATGGCTGAGAGCCGTTAGCCATTGCTCGTATAAGGAGGAGAGAGTGTTTGTTTGTATGCAATGCTTTTAGCATACAGCTAGCATGCTAGCATTTCACTCGTCTATCATGCTATGCCTACCTACATGTTTGTATGTTAAGGTTCGCCTTGTACCTTTGAGAGATAGACAGAAAGAGCGGCAGACAGAAAGAGGTAGGGACAGACAGAGAGAGGGTGAAAGAAAGAACAGAGAATGAAAAAAGAGAAAGAAAGAGAGGGGAGAGGGGGCAGAGAGAATGGAAGAGAGAAAGAGAGGGAGAAAGAGAGAGGAAGAGATAGAGAATGAAAAAAGAAAGAGACAGACGGAAAGAGAGAACAGAGAGGGAGAGAATTAAAAGAGAGAGAAATAGCCAGAAAGAGAACACAGAGAGAGAGAGAAAAGGGAGATAGACAGAAAGAAGGAGGACAAGAAAAAGAGAGAGAGAGAGAATGAAAAAGAGAGAGGAGAGGGAAACAGAAACAGAAAGAAAAGAAAGAGAGAGGGGGGGGGGGGGGGAGAGAGAGAGAGAGAGAGAGAGAGAGAGAGAGAGAGAGAGAGAGAGAGAGAGAGAGAGAGAGAGAGAGATAGAATGAAAAAGACAGAAGAGGAGAGGAAACAAACACCGAAAAAAGAGAGAATTAAAAAGAGAGGAAATGGGAGAGGGATGGTAGAGAAACACACACAGAGAGAAAGAGAGATGAGAGAGAGAAAGGGAGAGAGAGGGGGAAAGAGAGTGAGAGAGAGGCTGCAGCAGGCCTGCTAAAAGGTTAGCCCACATTTCCCTCAGGTTTCTGTTACTAAGCAGACTCGGCGTCGAGGACATGGCTGCCTCCAGGCCTCGCTCTTCCCTCTGCATGGCAAGAGCAGCACGCTAGTGCACGCGAGAGCCAGGCCCTCCATTACAGACTACACCTCAGACTAGGTGTGTGTAACGGAATGACACCCTCTCATTAGCATGATGAAACACATTATGATAAGCTTCTCTAGTTAGTCATGGCATCGCCAGCCCTTCTGCCACTTAACTATACCCACATGCCCTGCCTGTCTATCTATCCATCCTTCTAACCCTGGTGATCTTTTCCAATACTGATAGTGATATGAAACCCTTGTGTATTGGACAATTCCTGACACGCTGTCCTCACAAACTGCTAATCAACAAATATCACGCACCTCTTTAGATGATCACCTAAAGGTAGACCATCGTCATGTCCAAACCACTCAGTCACTTCACTACTCCACCACTAGAACCAGCTTTTCCCCCTCTGCTATACACTCCAGCAATTTTCTGACATGAATATATATATGTATATATGAATATATGTATCGGCCATGCTTATATCAGATACCAGATACATTAAACTGAACTACTGCACAAATAGCTGCACCCAGAAGGTCAGGAACAAAACGTGGTGGGTAGGTTTGACATCATGAGACACTCATTTACGGTATTTAGCTGACGCTCTTATCCAGAGCGACTTAATCATATTACAGGGAGGCCAATGTAGTGTTAGGAGTCTTGCCCATGGACTCTTATTGGTGTAGCACGGCATAGTCACCAGAACAGGATTGGAAACCCAGTCTTCCACGTGTGGTGGTAGCTACTTGGCGAGTAGTGGTGTTATCCGCTGAGCTACACCAACTCAGCCATGCATATGGCGTAAGCAAGGACGGGCCTTATTGCTGTACCGGACGGGCCCAACATCCATCACTACATTCAACTAGCAGTGATGCCCTCCATGAATAATCCAGTTAGTGTCAGCACCGTTGGCAGACGGCTACACAATGCAGAACTACATGTACAACGATTGTTACGACAACTGCCCTTAACACCACATCACCGTCACTGAAGACTGCAATGGTGCAGCACCAGACTGTCATGGACTCACTCAGAGTGGCAACAGGTCAGGTTTTCAGTCTTGATGGAGAAGCACCAACAAATCTGTGTCCAAAAGGCCTAGTGTCTCTTTACCGCCACTCTACTGTAACACCTGAGGGAACTGTGTGAGAATATTCTGGGTGAATGGGATGGATTATCACAGGACACCAATGGAAACCTTGACAACTCCATGCCGAGATGTCTGGCAGGTTGCTTTAGCAAACATGGTGTCGGCCCACCATACTGAGAGACACTACTTCTGTATGTGTAGCTCAGTAAGTATTGCCTGTATGAGTCTAAACATTTATCTATCATCATTTATCTTCCTTCCCGACAGAATTACAGACCTCCTCCTTGGTGCTGTTCTTTTGATGTGGAGTGTATAGACATAAACCAGAACATACAAGTGCCTTTATGAAATCAAGTGGAATCGCAGTAGCACACTGTGTGTGAAAATGAAGCACGTTTGGAACATCTAACGTCTCTCCTTGGTCTTTAATGTATTATGCTAAAGGGTGACCTCGGCTATTCCCAAAACACAAGCACCTCAGTAAGCAAAAAGATCCTCAACAAGTCAAACAGTGAGGACACGAGTCAAGTTAGCCCAAAAGAATTTGTGAAAAGGGCATGTCTCCTCTGATGAAGACGCCCTTCTGCTTTGTCATCCTTTCTCAAAACGTCTCAATCATCCTGACTTCAAGTACACCACGGCCTGGAGCTAAACTGCACATCCTGAGCAGCTACACACCTCTGCAATTACAACCCCGCCCCCCTTCCGATCAGCAGCATCAGGTGGACTCAAATCAGTTTGGAGATGTAGACCTAGGGTCCTCAATCAGGACTTTTATTTTATGTTTAGTTAGAGCTTGTAGTATCAAAGGTTCTGTATATATAGGTATGGCCCCCTTTTCATAAAACCATGTCAAAATAAAAGTCCTTTGTTTGGTTGTGCTGCCTGACATTTGTGGAAGTAAGAACCATTTTCTGTGAGTTGGATAGTTTTGAACTTGTCTTATTTTGCCAGGATGTTTTTAATTTTATTAAACATAAAATCTTTCTAACTAATTTATTTAGAATGGGATAAAATTTAATTATATTTTAATATTTCCCCCTTTTATTAAAAATTGATTTACCAAATTGACATATATCAGTCACACCATCTGACATTTATCTATTTTGACACAACATAAGGGTAGCTGGCTTTTTACATTGTGTAAAAATGAAAAACTAAAAAATCTGAAAAAGATTTTACATTTGTTTTGAATTTTTTAAGACATTGATGTCCAAAGAAAAAAACAAGTTTCTAGATCAAGATCTATCAAGATCAATTTCAAATATTTCAATTTCAAAGTTAGTCAATTTCTCCTGATTTTTTTTGATATAGTGTAGATAGCAGCAGTTTTATTCAAATGGTGCATAAAAGTCAACAAAAGTGGAGATACTTGTTTTTCATTGGACTGCGACAATATGGCATGATAAAAATATCATTCAGTGTTCTGTAATCAACCTTTAATGAGTACTATGAGTCACAGTTAGCGAAGTACTGCTCAGTATTATCATGCCTTACTCACTCGGTTCCTCATATATCATCTGCAAAACTGTAAAATTAGCTTGTTTATGAACAACGACTGTCTCCAGATAATCATTGACTCTAAATGTGAACACATGACTTCGAAAGCAATTTGAACAGTCCCAAAAAATCTGTGCCCGAAAATACTGATGGTTCAGTTTTAACCTAAATTTAAACTTAGCTCTCGTTATAATGTTTATACCTTATAACATCTGTTATAAACATGCATAAGTCTATAACATCTGGCTAAACACACTGCCTGGCACAGAAGGCAGGAATCACAGATACACCAAGCCTTGGATTTTGTAAACCTGAAATCCCAGAGCAGAGGCCCTACACTTCAGTCTGTTTATTCTGGCTGCCAGACCCAGCGAGCTCACAAATGTCTACTCTGACTCTGCTTATTAGGTGTTTAGATGGGAGATAACATGCACTTACACACGTGCACACTTTCCAGGACCACACATTTGCCTCCATGTTTCACAACATGTAAGCTCAAGCTTGTGTCTGAATATCATTAGTAATTAATCAAACCAGCAAAGGTCAGGCCAGCGGTGACCCCACACCTTGATCATGTCAACTGACTCCTAGCACTAGGTGTCTGGTTCTTGTCAAAGTTCCATTACTGATCTATCGAGACTCGGCCCATTGACTCTTTCGGCTGAAGAAAACGGAAGTGAAGATCTTCTGGTCTTGCTCTTCACATCAGGGACCACATCATTCCCTTCTTCACCTGGAGGAAGAGCTAAGTTTTGGATATCGGTATTCTGCCTTCAGCCACCTCAGTAACAAGGAACAAAGAGGTGAACCTGGGATAAGATCACACTGATCTAGAAAGCCAAGGCAGTGGTCCAATTTAATGGTCCATGCCCATAGATCATCTACCCATTCACTTTTAGAACATGGATGCAGTTTAGAGATATTCAGTTATTCATACCACCACAGAGGTAAGAAAACAATGCCCCCAATTAGGAGATCTCAATCCTGGAATATTTTGGGTTTGCTCATTACACATAACTTAACTTCACCCGTACCAAACGTTCAGGAACTACAGTGATTCCAGGTTAATGTCACATGGATCAAACAAAATAAGAGTATTCCAATTTAAGGGCCACCACGGACAATACCCATAGATCATCCATCCATACTTATACAGCTTTCCAGCATGTGGATACAATTTAAGGATCTCTATAGAAACCAACTCCCTATTAACTGGCAGATATCAGTGATGGGCATGCTAATTGAAAGTGCTGACAGGAGTTACAGGACTACTTTTACATCAGATGCCACGAATATTTTGAGTTTACTCAGTATAGGGCTTTTTTCAACCACCTTCCCAGGCACAGCTTTCTCAGCAACAAGGAACAAAGAGGTTAATCCAGGGTAAGGTCACTTGTGGCCCAATAAAAGGCTCCTGGGGAGCCATGCACACGGATCATCCACCCATTTTCATTCAGCATATGGATGATGTTTAGAGACCCTCATGCAACTACAACAGTAGGAACAATACCCTACAATTAGTGGAGCTTGACTGTTGACATGCTAATTTGGTCATCAAAGCTTCTGAAAGTGTGGAGGTTGCTTAAAGGAGTCAACTCAGTCTATAGTTTTAGCTTTTAGGTCCTTTGAACGAATAGTTCTGCTTTAGTTTAGAACACAGGGCTAACGTTGCTAACAAGCAGTAGAACTCAATAGTCACCCAAATACCTAACATCACTTTTGCAAGGGCCAAATCCCGGATAAAGCCACGATTATCTCTAATTAAGTCAAGTTTGACATCGCCTCCTTCTCTTCAACCGATAGCCCGGCCGAAAGCACTCCTGTTTGAGTAACACCATCTTCCTGAGATTAGACCCACATGTGCAAAGCTGCTTCTGGAGGCGTAATTATAAACAGGGAGGTAACCACTGAGTGTATGAGTACTTGACCTGAAAGCAACCTTTTCACCACAGCTCATGGGTGACATGCCCTTTGCCCCTGTGGGGAGACAGTAAGACTAACACTAGCCAAAAGGTGGGACCAGAGTGAGGAACAAAAAGCCCAGCCAGTCTGCCAGTGTTATCTCAGTCTTGCCAAGCGCGGTAGGGGACCTTTAAAAGGGGAGACCATGCTGAGGTCTCTGGTACATAACAAAAGCAGACACACTCCTCTAAGTGAAGCTGGTTAGGTAGGCCAGTCCCCACTATAACAGGCCAGTTAAACCTACACTGAAGTCCATGGAGGGCTAGAACGACCAATTCCAGCACCGTCGGCCCAAGTTGTAGTAATTCACCACACTGCTTCTGACCCAAGGCTTTTGGTTTTTGCTAGCACCCCCGCCCTGGGGTCCTGAGAGGCTGGATTAAGGGGGTGGGTTCGGAAGCCAAAAAGGGAATCATTTTGCTTTTGATCAGACCCTAATAACCACTCGCCGGGGAGATTATTCCAGTGGGCCTTCGTCTGACCTACATGGCTTAATCTTTTCCCGGTCAAATCAGTTTACCCGTGTCATCGGGAGAATGCGGACGGGTCCGAAAACATGTCGTACCACATCAGTGGAAATGAAAAGGCACAATTGTCCGCTACTATATGATATAACTGGCCCTTGAATTTGAGTTCAAGTGAGTGGACTGATTGGGTGCTCCAGCACTGTCTCTCTTTAAAGGGAACAGCTCATCCACATAGGCGTAAACACAGGATGGAGCCACATTGCTCCTGAACAGTTGCGAGACTGGCCAATCAGGAGTGGTATCCAGCCCAGCTGGGCTGATTTCTCCGCTGTATTACACCTATTTGAACCCTACAGTTAATTACTAAGCTGTATGTGTTCAAAAGTATCCAGACACCCCTTCTAATTAATGAATTCAACCATTTTAAAGGGCCAGCATCTTGGAAAACTTGAATTGCTCTTGCTGATGTCACAGGACCCAGCAAATTTATACATATCCACCTACTCAGCCGACAGCTCCACCCATTCATTCCAAAGTTCTGTGTTTCAGATGTGAGTGCTTGTCATAATGAGGCCCAATCCAGGGCAGCCAATAAGAACAGCTCAATTATATGATACAAGTCTTAAAGGCACAGTACCAAAATACTCGTTCTAAGTGATAAGGTTAGAAACGGTTGTTAAGGTAATAGTGCACACATCTGGTTCATAAAATGGCACAAACGCTATAAGAGAACCACAGTGAGAAAAAAAATAAACACAAGACAAATGTTGTATATGGTCCCTTTAAGGTGCACCCAAGTCAAACCTCTATACCAGTACCAAGGGACACCTAGAGGGGTACAAAGCCATCCAGCGTTGGGACCTCTGTTCCCTGGATCACCATCTCAACATCGGACACACCTGTCCTCACTTAAGTTCTTGTGGCTGAATGCAATCAAATCTTCACCTTGTACCAATACCTTGTGCAAAGCCATCCCAGAAGAGCAGAGGCTGTAATTGCATAAAAGTGGGGTGGGGGGCTGTGATGAGCATGTGTCTACAAACCTTTGGACATGTAGTGTATGTGCAGGTGTAGCTGGGCAACTCTGCTAGCCTCAGGCCCTCCCGGATCACCTGATGTAAAGCAATAGGGAATCTCCTCTTGACTGAATGGCAAGCATTTCATTCGTCTGGGTGTGATCACTGATGTGCTTATGTCAGGATGGTGCTAGCAGGTTATGGCTTCATGGAGCCCTGAACACGGCGCACGTAGTAGCACCATGGCTAGCTGTCTGAGATGACTCAGTCTACACCCATGCCATGAAAGCTGCCATCATGTACCTGCAGCATCCGTCACTCTGTCAACATTCGTCCTACTACAACCTTTCCCAGCACATATAATGTGAGATGGAGGGCTTCTCCCAGAAACATGCACCCCCTCATCCAGCTCTTCCATCCAGCAGCTGGGTGATACACCGAGGGCACAACACAGCCAGTCTGGAAAAACACACTCCCCACACAATCTGGCTCTACCCAACACTGCGTTAACCGAATAGGCCCTTATGTGCGCATAAGATCAGCGCACCACTGGAATAGTCTGGCTCCAGGGTAGTGGACGCTCTGGCTATCGCCCCTGTGTAATGCGCAAGGTGTGCTCGAGTGAGAGAGAACTACCATCAACCCAGTAGCGCACACACCCCTCTCTCTCGACCACCTGACTACACAGACGTCCAGAGACCCTCAACCCCCATCCCGGTTGCACCAGGTTGGCCATTTGCTAGGGACCCGTGCAATGCAGGTGCTGCTTACGCATGCAAGCGCGGGACACATTATAATGGAGGGCTGGCCGTGGAGAGGAGGATCAAGCAGGGCTCTCCAGCCCTCTCCAGTAACGACCACCTAACATGCAAATAATGCCACGTTATGCGGAACAGGTGCAGCGCGTACATGTAGTTTATGCAAGCCAGTCGAGCGTACTTACGCACGGCTTCCAGTTTGGGGTCGAGCGCGCTGGCCGTCTGCTGGATTTGCCCTATTTTGCTCTGCAGCGCGCGCAGCCGCTGGTTGGTGGACGCGATCTCGCCCTCCAGCTCGTGGAAGACGGAGCACGCGTGCCTGGCCAGGTCGGAGAGCTGGCGCAGAGTGCGCGAGAGCACCACGTTGCTAACGGAGCGCAGGTCCTCGAATAGCAAGCCCTCGTCGTTGGGGATGGGGTGCCTGCACAGCAGCTGCGGCTCCACGATCCGTTTGGCGAACGGCATTTTGGAACAGGTACTTCTTTCCTCTCTTCTAGTCGCAACGCTAATCCAAAAGATAGAGAACAACACGGCGCTGAAGCTTCTGGTGCCTGTCAGGCAAGAATCCACGAGCGCGCCGTCCGGCCCTCCATCGCTGGGGTGGGGGGGGGGGATCACACACGGATGGAGCGCGAGCGCGGCGCCGTTTTCCCAATGAGAGGCTCCCGGTCTCCTTCTGATCCTGGATGCCTTTCGCTGAGCTGCTCGCTTTTTTCTACGCTTTGAAGAGGGGCTTTTTAAAGGGCACAGCGCAAACGCGGAGTGGATTCACCCGGAGCGGATCTGGACTGCGCAGCCGCGACGATCCGCATGGGGTCAGTAGAGAGGCGGCGGCAGAAACCAATGCTACGGTTTTCTTTTCCACCCGTATTCCGGCAAATCTCACTTTCAGTCACAGCACGGGCGGTCAGAGGCCCGCCCACTGCGCTGGGATTGGCTAGTTGATACTCGAATGTAAACTACACCTCGGGCCTGCAAAAAAGGGGTGCTGTGCTGGTGTAAGTAGTAGTAGCAGTAATGCACCCTCAAAAGAGGAACTCCACCCATATTTAAAAATTTCTGCATAGCCCAAAGATGTTAACAAGTCAGTACAGGGGTGATAGGAACCAGACGTCCCAGAGGTATAAAGCCTTTTATGTAATTGCCATCATCAGCTTGACATCATAGGACACATACACAGCACCTCTTTATGTGCACCTCCTTATCTCTACACACACCGTTCTCTTTATCAGCTCCACTTACAGATCATATGGTGCACTTTGTAGTCCATCTGGTTCTCTGCATACTTGTAGCCTCCATTAAACATGTGCTTCAGTGGTCTTGACCCTCTCGGACCACCACAGAGCAGGTGGGATTACGGGAGTCAGTATGTCTGTCACTGAGAATAGTCCACCAAACCTAACCACCCAGCCAACAGCATCCAAAGGGCAGCGTCCTGTGACCACTGATGAAGGACTAGAGGATGACACAAACTGTGCAGACGAGCTATAGTCTCTGGCTTTACTTCGGGAAGGTGGACCAGCAAAGAAGGAGTGTCAGATAGAGTGGACAGTGAGGGGACACAGTGTTTAAACACTCCAGCAGCACTACTGTCATACCAGCAGAAGGCACACTAACACACCACCACCACGTTAGTGTCACTGCGGTGCTGTGACTGATCTACCACCCTGCTGCGTGGCGGTCCTGATCACTGATGGGAAAGGAGGATAACAAAGTCTGCAGGGAAACTGGTGGACTACACTCTTATGCTTAGTGCAGCCGATTAAACAGACTATGGATAGATACTATGAGTAGATGCAAGGTATGTGCACACCAAGACACGGCCACTTCATTCAGCGGGTTAATACAGTTTCTGTATGGCACTGTAAACAGTGCAACCCCTGGCTCCTATTACTACCACCAGTCTGGCAAAGCGAACCTACATGTGTCCTCTGTGTGTATGCTGATGAGGGTAGGATAGAGGGAAGACACAGGGGCTAGTTTACCTTTCAGCACCCTGCATGTGCCACTGGAAACTTCTGGAAACTACTGACGACTATGTCTCAGGTATCAGGCAGTGCATTCGGGAGCACTTCATATATTAACATTCTGTGAGCTAGTTTTTACAGGCACTGAACTCTTCATACATCTCACTCCTCACCACTAGAGTCAGGTTTCTCTAGAATGGAGCATTTCCCCATCAGAGCACTCTGAATGAGCTTGCTCATCTTAACCACTCAGTTGCTAAGTGGTTTTACAAACGCTGATGATTTAAATATTATGTAAAATATAAAATATTATTCTTATGGTTGTGTTTGCTCAAAGTGAGAAGTTCATTCATTCTGTAAACGAGTCAGCCTCATGTTTAAGAAGCAGGGAATAAACATGAACCGCGTTGGTGTAAAGTGAGCACATGTTTGGAACTTTAAGGCTGTCTGAAAAGTATTGATCATCTTGTTACATGTTGCATAATCTAATATTACACAATGCTAGTGTAACAGAGAGAGAATAGACAGTATATTTTATGTGAATTTCACTGAATTAGACATGCATTTTATATGTAATGGTGTTTTGGAGCCCCCTACTGGTTAGTGACGAACTGCAGTGTTTTTGTTCCACTTGAGCTGTCGTACCGCAATACTGAGTTTTCCATGCTGCAGGTAGGAGTGTCTAGCTTTTTGTCTCGTAATCCATTAGTAATTTCATGATTAAAAACATGTTTAAAGCTAAAAATAATCCTTAAGTTACGACTTTTATGAAGCCTAGCAAGTATTTTCGCAAGCTGTGTACTGATATATTTTGTATAAAGGATGTTATGGGCATTTTTCTGTTCATATCTTCACGTGGAGCTTAGCTAGGCTAGCTTGTTTATTTCTTCGTCATCTTAGTGGGCTGAAGCACTCTTCTCCTACTAAAATAAATATTTCCTCATGCAGTTCAACTGTGAACAACATGCGGTCGTCACACCAGTGGAAAAAAAAAGAAAAGCAATAATCTTTGTTTTCCAGGTATGTTTTGTCTTGTAAATACGTTCTTCTGTTCATTTAATTATGACTGCATGTTCACTGGTTATTCACTGAGCTGTATGTGGTAGCGTGGACATCTTGGATGGAGGATTGTTGGGGAACCTCCTTTATAACTTCATGCATTGTAAATGTATGTAATATGCAAAGAGTGAGCTGTATGTTCTCAGAGCATACTGAGTTTTCCATGCTGCAGTTCAACTGTGAACAACATGCGGTCGTCACACCAGTGGAAAAAAAAGAAAAGCAATAATCTTTGTTTTCCAGAATAAAACGTGTGAAGAGATCTCAGCGTGTCTGCGGGTGCTTCTGTGTACCAGTCTCTGATGATTTTGTGAGCAAAGTCCATCCGTTACACTGGTGCCGTGACCCTTTGGATCAACTTGGTCAGCTCAACGCCGATCGCCGTGGTTGCTGCTGCAGACGCCCTTTTCGTCGCCGTGGTCAGGTTTAGTCTTGCAGCATACACACTCGTTTACGGTGTGTGTGGGGACTGTGCATACACATGAAGCACATGGACTGAAATTCTTTAGATAATTTACATTTTGGTGGTGTTTTGAATTTTGGTGTCTCGAGTGTTTTAATTTTCATTGCTTTATTTGTTCTCACTATTTCGTACTATTTATTTTTCTTTTCTTCACTTGTCCTATACGTCATGGCTGAGCAATCGGAATGTAATGCCGACTTTGACATGTCACACTTAAATTACCCAGTGTTGGCTAAGTGTAGAGGTGGGTGGTTTAGTGATCATTATGTGGGCAGTGTCGCCAGTGAAAGTATGAAAGGTAGGGCTGGGCATTCTGAGTCTTTTGCTGACAGCGGTAGGGGTACTGTGAGGGGTGGTACCACAGATAGTACTCCAGTTAGACAGATTGCAAATGGTGGCCCATACACCTCAACACCTAGTAGTGAGGCTGACACTTTTCACCACCTTACTGGTATGGTGGGGCAGTTAGGCCAACAGATTGGTGAGTCGATGGTAGCCAGGCTTTTGTCAGCTGGTGTAGTTAACACAAATGATGAACAGCAGAACAGTTGCACTCATACAGAACAACCTAGTCGAGAAGTGCCTCAAGTAACAGTGCATCTAAAGGCTGAGCATTTTCAGGGGTGATGGCTCTGATAAGTGTTCCATTCAAGAATGGATTGACAAAACCAAAGCATTCATTAAAAAGCAAAAATGCCCAACTTCTGAACAGGCTGACGAAATACTGTGCAGGCTAGCTGGAAAAGCAAAAGATGTTGTCAAAATTAGTTTGCGGAGCAATCACAAACTTGATGTCAAACAGCACCCGGATTCGATTTACAGTGTACTGTTGCAGTACTTTAGTGAAACATCATCCTGTCTTCCACTTGCTGATTTTTATTCCACCCTGCCAAAACCTAAGGAAAGCCCAGTTGACTATTGGATTAGGCTAAATAAAGCAGCCGATCTTGCAGATGAGGGTCTACGTAGAGAGGGCAGGCGGATGGAGTGCATAGGTGATGAGGTAGCCCGTATGTATGTCAAGCATTGTCCCGACCCTGATCTGGCCAGCATATTTAAATGTAAACCCATTCATGAATGGAGTGCCAGGGACATACAAGGAAGAATAGATGATTATCAGAGAGAACACAGAGCTTATGGGGGTGCCTGCTTGCATCTAAACAACCAATCCACTGTACTGAATAGAGCAGAGTTTAACCTGCACAAACAGTCTCTGTCAGACACATCTCCTGTTTCATGTGCATCCTCTACTCCTCCACCTGTCAGCCAAGTGGTTAACAAGTTTGAACCCCAGTTCGTTCCTGTACCCAAACCAAGCTTGACATGTCACGCTTCCTGCTCTTCTACGCCCCCAGCCGTAGTTCAAAGTGTGCAACAGTCTGATGGCCATGCATTGTCACGCATGATGGAAATGCTTGAACAACTTATGGATAGAGTTCAAAAGTGCCATGCGTGTACTCCCAAGCATAGCGCAAAGTCTCAGCGGAGTTATGCTAACAATGTTTGTCGTGTTTGTGGTGACAATAAGCACACCACAGTCAGTCACTGCATGTCGGACCGGCTATGCTTTGCTTGCTTCTCGCCTGGACACACTAAGAAAGACTGTCCAAAATGTCCGAGCACTCTGACAAAACATGAGGGAAACTAATGGACCCGTATTTGGAGGGAGGCAGTATGGGTCTTGTGAGCAACTCCCAAGCTACTGAGCAGTCCGTTTCTGAGAGTATATATGAGTCAGTCAAACGCCATCTTAATGAATCTAAAGTTGTCTATCAAAATATTCAGACACTGAGGGCGAGTGATAGCCTGTTTTACACACCTGTGAAGGTTGACGATGTGGTGACATTAGGTGCCATGTTGGACAGTGGATCTATGGCGTGCACGATTAGTGAAGCTGCTGTGCTGAAGCTAAGAGATGCTGGTGTGGTTGACGAACACTGTAAACTTACAACAGATGTTGTGCTTGTAGGTTGTGGAGGACGGCAGGTTAAACCTACTTCAGCTTTCGATTTGTTAATGGAGGTCTAAGGCTTTAAAATGTTGGTGCCCACTTTGGTGGTCCCTGGTCAGAATGACGAGTTGATTCTTGGTACCAATGTCATTAAGTATATACTTCATCAGTCAAAACAATGTGAAACATTTTGGAGGGCTATCTCAACCCCAACTGCAAGCACTTCTGAATCTGAACAGTTTCTGTCCGTGTTTGCAGGAGTTAACCGTTGGAGAGGGGCCACTTTACCTGACAAAATTGGAACAGTTAGATGTAATTCAGCTGTATGTTTGGAACCCGGCCGTGAGTACCTGGTGTGGGGCAGACTACCAAAGTCTGTGAAGGTGTCTCCTGGTAGTGCAGTGTTGACTGAACCAACTTCATCCCACTCTGTTCCTAGAGGAATTATGGTGGCCAAACTTGTTGTCTCTCTGTGGAGTGATGGCTGGGTCCCATTGAAGCTGATGAACACCTCAGGCAGTCCTGTGTTGTTGAGGCACAATGCCAGAATAGCTGACTTATTCCCATGCATTGCACTTGAGGACTGGGATGATGCTGACACAAATTCATCTGCGCTGGCTAGTTGTCCCATGTCAGTTTCTGCTTGTGCAGATACGTCATGTTCTGTCGGAGCGACATTGGGATCGATCGGTCTGGATGAGATCGACATTTCCGCGTGTGATGTGTCAGACCAGTGCAAACAAGAGTTGTCAGACTTGATTATGAAGTTTGAAGATATCTTTTCACGTAACCACCTTGATTGCGGAATCGCTAAGGGGTTTGTTCACCGAATTCATCTTTCTGATCCCAGACCCTTTAGGCTTCCATTCAGGAGAGTGCCCCCAAGTCAGTACCAGCAGCTTCGCAAAGAGATGGAAGAGAAAGAGATCATTAGGAAGTCTACCAGTGAGTATGCGTCTCCATTAGTGCTTGTTTGGAAAAAAAATGGAGACTTGCGTATCTGCACAGACTTCCGGTGGTTGAACCGCAGAACACTGAAAGATGCTTACCCTCTTCCTCACCAAGCTGATTGTTTAGCAGCACTTGGAGGCAACTCTCTTTTTAGTACAATGGATCTTACATCAGGGTTCTACAAAATGCCTTTGCATGAGCATGATCGGAAGTACACTGCTTTCACAACGCCAATGGGACTTTTTGAGTACAATCGTCTCCCTCAGGGGCTCTGCAATAGTCCCGGAAGCTTTATGCGCATGATGTCTACTATATTTGGAGACCAGAATTATCTGAGTTTGTTGTGCTACTTGGACGACCTAATCGTTTTTGGGCCTGATGAGAGGACGGCACTGGACCACCTGGAAATGGTTTTCAAAAGGCTACGTCTTCATAATCTCAAGCTAGCGCCCAAGAAGTGTTATTTCCTGAGACGTATTATTGATGAGACTGGGGTTTCCACAGACCCATGCAAAGTTGAAAGCATCTCAAAGATGAGCACATCAGACCTGATGGAGCCAGATGGGGTTACACCTTCACAAAAAAGGATCAGATCCTTTCTGGGGATGGTTTTTACCAGCACTTTATCCCTTGCTACTCAGCCATTGCCAAGCCACTCTTTGATCTGTTGAAAGGCCATAAGAGGAAGGGGAAAAATGGACTGAAATCAGTAAAGGTGTCCCAGAACAGAAAGTTAACATCTATGGACTGGACTCCTGAGCAACAGCTGGCATTCGAGAAACTTAGAACAGCATTGGTTGACTCTGTTGTTTTAGCTCATCCTGATTTTAACCGTCCTTTCATCCTATCTACAGATGCGTCTCTTGATGGCCTCGGGGCAGTTCTTTCACAAGTTCAGGAAGGAGAGACAAGAGCCAGGCCCATAGCTTTTGCCAGTCGGTCCCTTTCTCGGTCACAGCGAAACTACTCAGCACATCGTCTAGAGTTTTTAGCTCTAAAGTGGTCAGTATGTGAAAAATTTAGTCACTGGTTGAAAGGCCATGTGTTTTGGACGGATAACAATCCACTTGCTCACATAATGACCAAACCAAAGCTTGATTGTTGTGAACAACGGTGGGTCGCTAAACTGGCAAGCTATAACTTTGATATCAAGTATGTGCCAGGAACTCAAAACGTTGTTGCCGATGCCCTGAGCCGCGTTCCTTTTGTCAGAACTGGCGTCAGTCATAGACTGCTCGAGGAAACGTATGAGACTCTATTGTCTGAAGTCAGAGAGGTATCCAGTGCTTCAGTTCAGGATGCTTTCCGGCAGGCGAGTGATCCTGACACTAATTCTAGCAGTGTCTGCTGTGCCCAGCAAGTGTGTTCTTCATCCCGTGTCGACATGTCTTTGAGTGGTGACGATGTCCGTGCTGTCTTGGACTCGCATATAAAGTGGGATGTTGGTGCTAGGACCCGTGCAACAGTGCTTTTGAATCATCTACCTCAAATGGTGCCTACAGATCAGGACTCCTCCTTGCCAGTATATTCGGAGCGTGAACTGCGTGAGCAACAGCTTAGTGATAGAGTGCTTTCAAGAGTCTTGTATTTTGTGGAGAGACATCGGCGACCTTCCAGGAGAGAGAGAGTGAAAGAATCACAAGCAGTTGTTCGGTACTTAAAGCACTGGGAAAAATTTGTTGTGAAGAATGGGATTCTCTACAGGGTTTCCCATGATCCAGCATCTAAGTCAAAACGATTCCAATTTCTGGTCCCTGAGTCCCTTATTCCTGAGGTTCTGAAGGGGGTGCATGACCACGCTGGTCATCAAGGCCAATACAGGAGCTTGGGTCTTGC
Source organism: Prochilodus magdalenae (assembly GCA_024036415.1). NCBI lineage: Eukaryota > Metazoa > Chordata > Actinopteri > Characiformes > Prochilodontidae > Prochilodus > Prochilodus magdalenae. The sequence goes on along the minus strand of JAMWET010007053.1, from coordinate 257,872 downwards.
ACGACAGCGCTTCTTTTGGTTGAACCTTGATAGAGATGTAAGGGAGCATGTACGCCTTTGCCGACGCTGCATAGTTAGTAAGACTGCAGAACCTGAGGGTAGAGCTCCCTTAGAGAACATTACAACGAGTAGACCTGATTTGCTGATTTGTATCGACTTCTGGTCAGCTGAAGACTCAACCAACAAATCTGTTGATGTCTTAGTGGTCACTGACCACTTCACGAGGCTGGCACAGGCATTTTCATGTAGAGACCAGTCTGCCAAACAAGTTGCGAGGGTTCTTTGGGATAAATATTTCTGTGTTTTTGGCTTCCCGGAACGTATTCACAGTGACCAGGGTCCTAGTTTTGAGAGCCAACTGATTAGCGAACTTCTTAGGATTTCTGGTGTTAAGAAATCACACACCACGCCCTATCATCCCATGGGGAATGGGGCTGTTGAACGTTTTAATAGGACCCTAGGCAATATGATTGGCGCTTTGTCACCTGTTGCAAAGAAGGACTGGCCTAGACACCTACAGACGCTGACATTCCTGTACAACTGCACCATTCACGAGACAACACACTACGCTCCATTCTTTTTAATGTTTGGAAGAGTTCCTCGTATCCCTGTGGACATTCTCTTCAGCTCGGTTTTACACGATTCCACCGTGTCCAGCTATGATAAGTATGTGGAGTCTCTCACTAAAGACCTGAGAGGTGCGCTGGCTATAGCATTAGAACATGCCAAGAATGAACAGAGCAGGCAAAAAGCACTGTATGACAGGAGGGTGAAAGGGCTCACCATCAGTGTTGGTGATCGGGTGCTACTTGTAAACAAGTCCGGAAGGGGCAAACAGAAAGTGGCTGACAAATGGGAATCGACAGTCTACACAGTGGTTGAGCAAAATCCGACCACACACACTTATAGGATTCAGAATACCGTTACGGGTCAAGAGAAAGTTGTCCACCGCAATTTGCTCATGCTGGTAAATTTTTTGCCTTTGGACGTTGAGAGTGCGCTATCTGACCCTATTTCAACACTGGCGGATTTTTGCAGTGAGGAGCTATTGGTTTCCCATTCAGAGGGAGTAGGGCTGTCTACTGACAGGCAGGAACCTGTGGAAACTGGCAATGGTGCTGCCTCTGCTGGTACAATGTCTGACGAACATTGTGGGCAGGTGGATGCTGACCTAGACGTGGAATGTGCTTCTCTCTCTATGTTGAGGCCGGACTTTGGGAAGAGAACTTTTGATTGGGTTAAAAGGTTGCCCGAAACAGGTTCCCAGCCTAATGGTGATCTGGCTCTCACAGAAATTTCAAATGGTCCTTCATCACGGGTTCCGGAATTGGATTTGTCTGATGAAGAACCCACGGACCTGTCTGATAGTTTGAGCCTTGTTGTTGATACTGAAATAGCAGGTTCAACTGTGTCTGCAGCTGCTTCAGTAGTTTCAGCTCCTAATGACCAACCGCACACACAGTTTGCTGACGCACAAACACCTGTGAGCTCCCAAGAACCAGTTGATTCTAGGTCACCATCACAGGCTCGGTCCCGGTTTGGTCGTGCTGTTAGACCGGTGAATAGATTCATTTTCACCATGTCAGGCCAGGGTCTTATTCGTGATGCACAACACAATCTTCAGACCATTTATAAGTCTATGCGTCAAGTTCTAAAGGCGTAGTGAACCACTTGTATTGGCTAAACATTATAATCCTTTTTTTTTTTTGCCACACTTTATCTTGGCTTTTATAAGTCAATGTTTTTGAATTTTCAGTTCTAATGTTTAGTGTATTCCTGGAAAACGCTGAGAGGGCTTCCTGTTCTGTGCGTGACTTAAATATGATTCAGTTAGTTGTATGTGAGCGTAGATCTTGTAGGGTGTAAATGGGCATCCTACTGCCAGTAGTTGGTATGAGAGTTCAGCGCCACTCTCTTGCCACTTAGTCCTTATGGGATAGAGCAGTTATACTCACTTTATGGAATGCATATTTAACGACAGAGAAAGGGTTAATAATGAAATCAGAGTTAAAAGCTTGTTCTGGGTCAAAGTGGTATCTGGTGGCCATTTCGAAACCTCTTCCCAGGGTCCAGCGTTGTTCTTCATCCATCCATAACCATAGTTCACACCTGCCCGAGTGAAAACTCTTTTTGCGTTTATGCATCATATAAATAGTTTGGTCTGTTATAACACATCTTCTAAATATTTACGTTGCCTACAAGCAACATTGTGCAACTATGGAAAAACATGTGGCGACTGAAGTACGCCACCACTGCAGACTTTTTAATTTAGAATTTTGTTTGTATTTATTAAAGAAACACTTAACTTACTTAATAAGCTACATAATGTAACATATGTAATATAAATGTATGAATATAAATATAATAAATGTACATAAATGTATTGAACATACAGGGGTTGGACAATGAAACTGAAACACCTGGTTTTAGAGCACAATCATTTATTAGTATGGTGTAGGGCCTCCTTTTGCGGCCAATACAGCGTCAGTTGGTCTTGGGAATGACATATACTGCGTCCTGCACAGTGGTCAGAGGGAGCTTAAGCCATTCTTCTTGCAGGATAGTGGCCAGGTCACTACGTGATGCTGGTGGAGGTTCGTCCTTCTTGGTGGTATTCTGACATTACCCTGGATACCGTGGCTCTTGATACATCACAAAGACTTGCTGTCTTGGTCACAGATGCGCCAGCAAGACGTGCACCAACAATCTGTCCTCTTTTGAACTCTGGTATGTCACCCATAATGCTGTGTGCATTGCAATATTACTTACCTGCTAACTGAACCTTCACACTCTGCTCTTACTGGTGCAATGTGCAGTTAATGAAGATTGACCACCAGGCTGGTCCAATTTAGCCATGAGACGTCCCACACTAAAATGACAGGTGTTTCAGTTTCATTGTCCAACCCCTGTATATCACAGTTAGATCTGTCAGTCAGCATATCGTCGCTGTCCAATGAAAAACATGCATCTCCATTTTTGTCCATTTTGACTTTGATGCATCATTTGAAAACAGCCACTCCCGTGTACACTTTGTGAGATTTGCATGACGAACGGACCAACTGAAATGGCCCAGAAGTGCTTGGAAGGACGTCTGGTTCCATTGACTTACATTGAAACTGAACCAGGTTTTTGGCCTCCTCTGTAAAGTTGCCATTTTGGAGTTCCTTGTTTGTCTTTGGACAGCGACGATATTATGTTTTACTAGTAGTGTAGCTGTTAATTGTGGATGAATGTAAGGTGCGAGAAAGAAACAGAAACATTATTCCCCCTGGCATCACAGAAAAAAGGTTTCTATGGAAATAACGTGATTTAAAATAAACTGTTTTAGTGTTTAGACACACCCAACTAAACAGATTGGTTATCTTCAACACTCTTCAGGCCTACACCTAACAGTTTCCGCGGATGAGATTTCTGAATTATAACTATATACTGATATACCACATAAACTCTTAATGCATCACATTATTATATTTCTGCTATATTTCCATCTCTAATGTATATTTAGTTGTGTAAGGAAACTTTTTTCTCTTTTTCTGCTTATTTTAAAATCTCTAGTTCCCTTTTACTGAGTATTCATGATGAACAGACCAATAGAATTAGTCCATAATTGCAAAATTGGAAAATTTTCAAAAAATCTTTTTCTATCAACCTCCATTGCAAGTTAAGAAAGCTGTTGTAACCTCCTGTAAAAAGTTCCATTATAGAGATTTTTTAAGGTGGACTGCATAATTCCATGAGCTGCTTCATAGTGTGATTAGGGTATAAATAAGGACAACCTTCTCTAAGTAGCCATGTGTAAATTCTTGTCGTATACTGTATATTGTCTGTATATTTGACTTATACTGTATATTAATGTTGCCTCAAGATGACGTACCACAAAAGGACTATGATTATGGTACTTCTTTAAAATTAGAAAATGCTACAATGCTACATGTAAAATGCTACATTTATAATGCACACATTATGATGTGGTTATGTGGCTTGCTCACCCAAGACCCCCGTCTCTAATGGGCTGAATGAGCAGCTCACTGAAGTTCATTCACTTTTGCTGAATGAGTAGATCATGAAATCCTCCCTGTTGTTGGCAGAGGCATGAAAGGTGACAGTCTAAGCTGGCACTCGCACCCTGGTTTGGAACTGCAGAGGCTGCAGAGTGGCGTCAGGGGCGCCGCTTTTCTACCAGAGGTTTAGTGGGGAGCGGCCATGGGGGTCCCTTGTTTGGAGAAGGCTTTATGGCGTCTTTTGTGGAGGAGATCGCCCGTGCTTAGGACATGCGTCATGCTTTAAACGTGCAAGTTGAGCAGAACGGAGTGGATGATGCTGGCAGGTTTTGTGCGGCACAGGGTGTCTGACCAGTGCAATTATTTAATCCTGACCACAGGGCAGACCTCAGCCGGCTCGAGCTGTTTCCTAGTCTGCTGAGCAGCCTCTTGTGGTGGCAACCAGAACAAGTAGAAGCACACTTGAATGCCATAGTGAAAACAGCACCACCTGGTGCTTAAGCTGTGCAACTGCTCCCCTACAAAGGCAGATATGGGTGGATAAAAGTCATGGAAAAAAATCCCCAAAGAGGAAAGCCCACAAATATTAAACATCTGCATCATTAAATAAATAAAGTGGTTTAATATGGTCTGATGCTAAATAGTCCACGACTGTGTGTGTCATAATACAAGATTCTCTTAATGGATAGAAAAGCATATGGCAACACCTGTATTACCCAAGTGAAAAGTAATTACACCTAGTGCTGGACGATATGGCCAAAATTTATATTGCGATATATTACTTAATTTCGGTCGATACTATATAATTCCGATATCGATATAAATACTTTAAAACTTTACAAATTAACTTTAAAAAATTTTACTTTAAAATCTGTATCGAAAACAGTCTAAAAATTTTATTAAAGTTTTTGAAACATCCTCACATAAAACTATATAATACTTTAGAAATAAAAATGGTCCAAAAAAAATCAATGCTCACTTTTATCTGCATATAGCCTTCATATACAAAAACATGACATCCCTGTCAAACATAAACCTCTAGGCATTATCAATATAAATAACTTTCACTTTAAATTAAAACAGAGGCTTTTTCTTATTCTTATTCTCGACTAACATCATGTTCCTAAAGCCAAAAAGTTTGTAACAGCTTTAGTGATGTCTGTATGGCGCTTGGACTGTTTGTCATATGGCATGAAAGCAACCACCAGTGACTGCTGCACTTTGACTCTCAGAATATTCTATGTAGTGGAACTGCTTGAGGTGGTGAAACAGGTTTGATGTGTTACTGCAGCTAGTCGGCACCACTCTCCGGCACAATGTGCAGCAAGCTGAAACCTGAAGTTTATCAGACTTTCGAAAGTCGAACTATGTCCACACCACTGAATTTGTCCTCCCTCTCTTATCAACTATGTCTTCTGTCTTTTCGCTTGTGGAAGCTTGTTCGCTCACTTGTGTATTGCCATCAGGGGCACTCATTTTGCATCTAAAATATCCCGCGCTGGAGCTGAGCCTTGCGTAGCGTAGCCTAGTTGTGTTCAACTGTGCTTGAATGCAGCGAACTGACGGCGCCCTGTAGAAAAATGCTTGTCAACGACAGATTCTGTAAATAATACATATCGAAATACCGCAAAAGTGATTTCACCGTTATTATATATATTATTATATTAAAACGTTTCTTATCGCGGTAAATACCAACATCAAATTATTGTCCAGGCCTAATTACACCCTTAAAGTTACTGAGATGCAAATATAGCCATTTTCTTTACCATCAAAAATGACCAGTAGCATAGAAGTTCAGAAGTTACTGTAAGGCTTGTATTAGAGGTGCACAATTTGTACTGGCGTTTTTGTGGTTGATTGATTCCGATGACTTCTCCATTGATATGTAGTTTATGTGGTGGTGTGGTTGATGTTATGAGGCAGCAACAAGGAATACAGAGACAGTCCAGTCTATTTTCAGAATTTATTTCCCACTACATGGAGCATACCATTGCTGGGGGTTACCTGCAAGTGCATGGGACAGTAGTTCATACATAACCGCACACACCGACACGACACAGACTCTAGACAAATGACAATGACTAAAAAATACCCAAGTGTAGGAGATTTAGTGATGTGTCTGGTGCCTTGACATCACACACCCCAAATACCATCTAGTAATTCTAGCATTAGTGTCTTTCATGCGTGCCATCCATTGCAGTGCTCTGTTTCAAGAGTGAACTCAGCCCCGACTAGGTAATACTTAAGAGAATCTAAGGCCCACTTTACAGCTAGCGCCTCCTTCTCTACTGTTGAGTATCTAGTCTCTCTTGGAAACAACTTCCGACTGATGTACAGAATGGGTTTTGGTTCATCCCCTTCTCCCTGGAGTAACACTGCTCCCAGACCAAAACCAGAAGCATCAGTTTGCACTGTGGAGGGTTTGGACTTTTCAGCACAGGTTCTGAACACATGCAGTTCTTAATGTTCTGGAATGCTGCTTCACATTCGGCAGTCCAACATACTCTCTGAGGCATGTCCTTTTTGTGAGGTCTGTTAACACAGCTGCACGGAAGTCAGGGATAAAACGCCGACACTATCCAACTAACCCCGGGAATGATCTCACCCTTTTCCTGGTTGTTGGAACTGGGCTCGCTCTGATGGCTTCAACCTTATCCACCTGAAGTCTGATGACTCTGCTTCCTAGCACATACCCCAAATACAAGACCTCAGACTTGGCAATGCTGCATTTGCAGGGTTGATTGTCAGTACTGCAGCCGCGAGCCTCTGGAAGACATCAGTCAGATGTTTTAGATGCTCCTCCCATGTCGCGCTGTAAACAATCACATCGTCAATGTAGGCTGCAGCATACTTCTTAGTGCCTCTTAGCACTTTGTCCATCAGTCTTTGAAAAGTTGCTGCCGCTCCATGCAAACCAAAAGCCATAACTTTAAAATGATAAAGTCCACTTGGTGCACGGAATGCGGTCAATTCTCTAGCTGTTGGATCCAACAGGACTTGCCAATACCCCTTGGAGATCAAGGGTGGTAAGAAATTCTGCCTTACCCAACCTCTCAATCAGTTCGTCTGCTCTGGGCATTGGATATGGATCAAAAGTAGAGACAGCATTTAGTTTGAAGAAAGCCACACAAAATCGCAATCCTCCGTCCTTTTTCGGCACTAGCACTACTGGACTACACCATTCACTGGATGATGGCTCAATAACGTCCATCTCCAGCATTGCCTTCACCTTGTTCTTCAGGTCAGGGATTAGATGTGCTGGCACCCTGCAACAAGTTTGGCGAATAGGCTCAGTCTTTATTAGTTGAATTTTGTGCTGTGCCAGGATTGTCCTCCCCAGCTCTGCATTGAAGAGTGACGCTGGCAGAATCCTTGCTATCTGCCCCTGCTGGTCCTCACAGAGGTGTGATGCATCTGGTGCGACTGGTGCTATACTTGTCCCGGAAAGTACTGCTCTTGGTGTTCCTCCTCATCTCTTATGGCACCTTTTTCTTGCAATCTGGCAGCGACAGTTCATAGGTGGTCTTGTTGATCTTCTGAACTGTGTAGGTTCCTTGCCATTTTGCAAGTAAGCCCGTGTCCGATGTTGGCCATAGAATGAGTGCTCTATCAACTGGCTTTAACTCACAATGTCTTGCTGCTTGGCCATACCACATCATCTGCTTTGCTTGAGCTGCCTTCATGTTTTCATGGACCATTGCTGACAGATCTGCCATTTTGTCCCTCATTTTGAGCACAAAGGAGAGGACGTTTAACTTTTCAGTGGGGTTGTCGCCTTCCCATGCCTCCTTAAGGACGTCCAATGGCCCTCTCACTTCTCTCCCGAACAGCAATTCAAATGGACTCACTCAACTGAAATTCAACTTTGCACTATTCCTACACTTATTAGATAGGCCTGATCTAATATAAAGATGTTAATTTCAGCCGTAGGGTAAATTTGCTCATCACCGTGAATGCATTTGATTTTAACACTACCAGTGTGCTGAACTTGAACTATGTCTAGACATTTTAACAACCAATGTCTGGCTAGCTCCAGTATCAACTAAAGCTGAGAAGGTTTTGTGTCCTATTTTCACTGGGACTAACACTTCTTTACTCTGGTCGCTTGGTTTAAAAATTTCACCACTTCTTAGCGAATAACAACTGGCTAGTGAGTATTCTGGGGCAAACCCTGCTTTTGTGACCACAGCTAAAATCTCTTCTCTTTTCTACACCACTGGCACCAAGTTTTTGAGTATTACTGTTTGACCATGGTGATTTACAACTACCCCCAACTCCTTCAGACCTACCGGGCCGAAGAAATGGCCGTTCCCTTGCTGAGATGGCTCCCAACTGGAAGTCGGCAACAGTCGCTCTTGATGCAACGAACGCCTCTGCCAATTCTACAGCTTGGATAGTTGATGAAGGGCTGCGTTCAATGATCCAACTTCTTAGCTCGGCGTTTAAAATCTGGAGATATTGTTCCAGCACAATCGCATCTCCGATTTGTTCCTTGGACTTTTCTGCCGGTACCATCCATTTTTTATAAAGTCCTTTCAGTCTCACGTAGAGCTCACGTGGTGTTTCGCCAGGTTGAACTTTATCGAATCGGAAACTTCTGTACGTCTCTCTGTTAATTCCGTACTTCCTCAGAATGGCTTCTTTCACAGTGTCGTAATCTCCTGCATCCTCACTGTCCATGGCCACATATGGCGTGCTTTGCCGTCCAGAAGCGGGACGAGATGTAACGCCCAATCTTCTTTAGGCCACCGTGCAGCTTCAAACGTGGTTAAATCAATGTTCAATGTCGTCTTCTTCCTTTAGCATTGGCATCCGTGGTGCTGGCCATGCAATCAAAGTGCTACTGGTTGGCGGGAGGCTTCTGGCCTACTCACTGAGTGCTGTGGCGTTGATCTGAGGATCTTGGAGCTGAGAGCTTCCGGTGCTGCAGATACTCTCTCGTCTTGCATCCCCGCTTAATAGCTCTGATTCTGTCGCACTTCAATTTGCAACAGTCCGAACTGTTCTCCACCTCTGTTCCTGGGCCTTATCTTTGTCATTTTGGGCTTTTATAAAGTCCTGACTAACTTAGCTGGCTAACGCTGCACGTTTTGGCGGCATCTCTGAACACTGTGGCTCCGTTGACTACCTCCGCTTCGTTCTCGCGCTTGTGTTGACCTCGCTTCGTCGCATCTTTTTCCCTGGCGTCCTTGTCTTGGCTCGTTGAGTTACTACTGCCCCCTCTGGCGGGACTACGCCTTGATGCCCTTTGGGAAACCCGCTTGCTTTGCCGAGTACAGCGCTGTAGTCAAAGTTTCCGCTGCCACCATTTGTGGTGGTGTGGTCGCAAGTGGTCGATGTTATGAGGCAGCAACAAGGAATTCAAAAACGGTCTAGTCTATTTTCAGAATTTAGTTGGTGTCACACGTGTTTAACATTAACAAGATGGCTAGTATGTCCCTGTTGACCTATGAAAGGCACCTCGTCCAGTGTGTGCAACTAACTGCAGTTTATTCGGACCAGCGCCATTTTCACCCATGCCTCTTTTATACCCCATACGCCCCTCCCACTAGTGTTGTGTCGTTCGCGAACGATTCGTTCGAATGATTTGAGTGAACGTACTGAATCGAGTCACTTCCTCAGCTGATTCGTTCCTTTCTCAGTTCAGTAGTTGAGCTCAGCAGCGACCGTGCAGGCCGGCCGTGAATCACTGAATCACCCGCGAATCTGGTGGCAGAGACTCTCATTGCGAGGGAACTGTGCCTGCTCAGTGATTCGTTCACTGAACTGAGGGCTCCCGTTCACTCACTGATTCGTTCACTGAACGTACTGACACTGTGATTCACATTCGCGCTGCCACCCAGAGAACTGTTGTTAAGGGCGTGATTCACGTTTGCGCTGCCACTCACTCACATGGAGTCAAGCCACATAAACACACACCTCCCCCTTGTTTTTAACAGATTTAGTTTCTAGAAACAAACTTAAAATGTCATGTAACAAGTACTGTATAAAACAAGTAGCAATAGAAATAAACATAAGTGAGGGATTAATGGCTAAGAATTGTGGTAGAACAAATATATAAATGTCAAAGTTATGAATAGAATTAAAATATGAGAATTGCAGAAAAAATATGAATAACAGCTTATTACACATTTCAGATTATGGCAACAAATATATGAATAGAAGATTTTTTGCAACACTCTCGTCTCCTGGTCCCGGAAGCCGTGAACTAAACTGAAACATGAACCGTTCAGCCGTGTATCAGTTAGGTGGGTCGGAGGCGCAGGCTCCTCCTGCCAAGCACTGAATGATTTGGTGAACGAATCTTTTGAACAAATCTTTTTAGTGCATCTAAAAGAGCTGCTGTGCCCATCACTACCTCCCACTACACGGAGCATAGCATTGCTGGGGGTTACCTGCAAGAGCATGGGGCAGCAGTTCATACATAACCTCACACGTTACAATACTCGACACACAGATACGACTCAAAGACTCTAGACAAATGACAATAACTAAACAATACCCAGGTGTAGAAGATTTAGTGATGTGTCTGGCGCTTTGACATCATCACAGTCTATAATTGGTTTTCCCGTGGGTAAAGCTAATGTTATTTTTTGTTTTCCAATTCTTGAGTACCAAATATACTGCCAACCACCACTGAGTAACCAAGGCTGAAACTAATTGCTAAAAAGTTTCTCAATCTGCCACGTACCACAGTGGGATTCTGTATTTCGTGTATTTTTCCTCCTTCCAGGTTGGACATTATGGCACATGTCCAAGCCCAAATTGATTCAGATCCACATACGACATGTAATATAATACAAGATTCTCTTAATGGGTAGAAAAGCCTTTGGCAACACCTGTATCACCCAAGTGAAAGGTTGCCTCCTAAACTTCAGAACTTTTGCGGCAACATTTTCAAAACACATTCTATAACTGAATATGAGTCTTTAGTATCACGATGGAGGAATTTTGGTTTACTATTCATTGCAGCTACTGCTGTACATCAGCTAACCAGGAGGAGACCATGCAAGCACATATTACATTTAGCTGACGCTCTTATCCAGAGTGACCTACAAGGTCACCTGTTTTACAGTTAGGCCCTGTACAGTTATAAGAGTCTTGCCCAATGACTCTTATTTGTGTAGCTCAGCATTTGCTACCTTTCCTGGGAATCAAACCCCTTTGTCTATTGTGGCACAGTGTGCTGCTTGTTGAGACCTTTCAACCTAGTTCACATTACTGGGAAGTTTGAGAGACATAAGGATTCAAATGTGCTAGCAGTACTCAAGCCTGGGTGTGCCTAGTCTAACCGACCCCAGTTACCAACTATAATTTGCTAACTGATGGATTGAGTAACAAAGGAGTTCATACTGGATAATTTGTTTCCTTCTAATAAACAAAAAACATTTACAGCATTTAGCTGATCACTCTTATCCAGAGCGACTTACAAGGTTAATGATATTACAGGTAGGCCAATGTAGTGTTAGGAGTCTTGCCCAAGGACTCTTATTGGTGTAGCACAGCGTAGTCAACCAGACTGGGATTCGAACCCCAGTCTCCCACATGTGGTGGTGGCTCTCTGGCAAGCAGTGGTGTTATCTGCTGAGCTACACCAACCACTTCAAGTCTATATTTCATTTTGAGCTTGTATTTATGTTATTGAATCTAATGACTACATGCAGCAATAGAAGAAACCAGGAGGGATCAAATACTTTTTCAATATATAATACAAAAATAATAATAATATAATTTTCTTTTTCAAACAGAGCATTTTTCTGTGTGTGTTGTTTGCTCAGTTCAGCCTAGTGCTGAAACACAACTCCAGTTTCTTCTGGTAATGAGTATAGTTGTGCTAATCCTATTGAATAATGATTAAGTAACATTATTCTGCTTTGCACTTATTCAGCTGGACTGGTGGTTTGCTGCGGTTCAGTTGGAGTTGGGGTTTAATGGGAGTGTAATAAGTGTTATCTGGCTTCATCAGTTCCATATCACCTTGCGTCAGCACTCAGGATAAGGCTTGATGAAGTGCCTTGTCACTACAATACATGTCAAATGAGACGGTTATTAAAAATTTAGAGATATCAGACAAGGCCAATTCTGTACATTATATAACTTCAAAATAATTATATTTAATATTATGAGATGTTTCAGTTTGTGTTCATCTGCCAGTTTGATCTAGATCTGAAAGAGAACTGCAACTATTTCTGGTAATGAGTATAAATATTCGAATTAGTAACATCTACGCTCTCCAAGCAGTTAATTGGGAACACTATACTAATACCATGTAGGGCTTCTCTATGCACTCAAACCAGCCTTAGTTCTTCATGGTATGGATTCTACAACGTTCCTTTGAGATTCCAATCCATGTTGACATGACTGCATCATGCCTTTCCTGCAGATTTTTCAGGTACACTTTCATACTGCAAATCTTTTGTTATTGCGCATTCTGAAGGTGTCCTATTGGATTAAGACTGGGTGACTGGGAAGGCCTCTGAAGAACTCATTGTCATGATCATGAAACCAGTTTGAGCTTTGTTACATGGTGCATTGTCACACTGGAGACATCACTTTAAATTACATGATATTCAAGTAATGATTGGTATTATTGAGCCCAAAGTGTGCCAAGAAAACGTTCTCCACACTATTACCCTACCTCTATCAGCATGGACTGATTGGTAGGATGGTTGGATACATGGATGCTGTTGGTGCCAAATTCTGACCCTACCGTCAGAAATAACACCACTACCCGCCAGGAGGCCACCACCACATGTGGGAGACTGGGGTTCGTATGCTGGTCTGGGTGACTATGCTGTACTACACCAATAAGAGTCCTTGGGCAAGAGTCCTAATACCACATTGCCCTACCTGTGATATGATTAACCTTGTAGGTCACTCTGGATAAGAGCGTCAGCTAAATGCTGTAAAGGTAAAATGTATATTAAGAATCATTAGATCAGGCTACATATTCATCAATCAATCAATATTTATTTGTATAGAGCTTTTTACATCTAACATTGTCTCAAAGGAGCTTCACAAATCAGTTTGTTATACAGGAAAAGAATAACAGAGTTAATGTACAGGCGTAGGAAAGGGAAACCGGGTCCAAGACCCCATTGAGAAAGCCAGAGGCCACTGGGTTAAGATACTGTATTAACCCATCTGCCCTAGGTTTGTATGGAGGACCGAATCTGCCAAAATAAAAAAAATAATAATAAAACGCTAATACTTCAATTAAAATGTTAAAGAAATAATGATGGTAAATCTAAAAATAAATAAATAAGCTTAGAAATAAGTATATCAATAAATAAAAAACTTTAATAAATGTGTAATGTGTATTTATTTTGTTATTTGTGTTACTTAATGAACATTTTTATTTTAAATGAATGTATTTACCTAATTATTTATTAATAAATTCATTTATTTATTTATTTTTGTTTTTCCTTACCCTTATGGTAATAAAGGGGCTGTCAATCCATGACGTCAGTGTGTCTTAACATTCCTATTGGTTGATCGACAGCAGATTCCGTAGATCGATTGTCTTGCTCCATCAGCAGTAACTATGAACAACACGGTGCACTAATGTCTGCTTACAGGCAACAGGTAGCAAGAGACCCGAGACTCTTAGCTGACCCTGCTGAAAATGCAGGTGCAGATTATTTACTCTTTCGGGTGGAGGCTGTGGCTGACAGTTTGTTCCATTTTGCTACATCTTCTGATACAGAGATCGACCCCATAGTGTTCACAAATTTGGAGGAGGTAGTTCATCGTCTTTCCCTGCTAAATTCAGATCATGCAACACCTGGAAGCTGCCTCTCTGAGCAGATCCGACACCGACCTGCGCCCCGATATTTACCCGAACGCATAGCCAAGCTACATAGCTCTGCTCGAAAATCAACTCCTGTCGTTCTGCACTTGATTGCTAAGCCTGAACATGAAAAACACGCCTCCTCATTATCATACAAAAGAAGAAAAACAGAAATAAATAAATTAATTAATTAATTAAAATAATTAAATGTATAATTAAATTATATATATATTATATGTAAAAATAATATGTATTAAATAAATAGATTTTAAAATTACCATGTTTAAATAACATATGTAGAAAATATATATAAAATGAAGGGAGACATTAATAAAACATTAATATACAGTACAAGAATAAATAAAATGAGGACTATATAAATGCAAGAAAAGGAAATAAGCGTTTAAATAAAATTAAAGCAAGCAATATATACAAATTCTAGTTATTTTTATTTAAATGTTAATTTTATTTAGTCTTTTATTTATTTATTTTTAATTTTGGCAGATCCGGTCCTCCATAGGTTTGAGTGTTGTGCATTCTGAAATGGTTTTCTGCTCAGCACAAACATACAGTGGTTATCTGAGTTACTGTAGCCTTTCTGGTCATTCTCTGTTGACCCTCTCTTTAACAGAACCTCTGTTCACTAGATGTTTCTTTTCATTGCACCATTGTGAGTAAAATCTAGAAACTATTGGGTCTAAAAAAAATCACAGGAGATCAGCATTTAGAAATACTCAACCTGTCTGGAACCAACATCACGCCATGATCAATATTGCCCTACTGCCACACTGATTAGACAGTTGTATCAGGGAGTAGGTTACAGGTGCGTGTAAAGTAAGTGTAAATGCGACACTTTATAAAATCCCAAAGTGAAGGTTGCATTCCCAGTAGAAGACCAGTTCTCTGGGGTTTAGGTGTTGCAGCATTGCAGTTGCACATCAGTGTAGCAGATGCAATGTGATAGTTTAGACACTAGATGGGGGTAGCAAAACACTTTGTACTAACTCAGTTTAGGATCACTTGCCAGAAGTAGAATGTATTTTATACAGTCATAACTAATATATATTAATATACTAATATATATAAATATTGATAATATTAATTGAATATATATATATATATATATATATATATATATATATATATATATATATGTGTATATATATATATATATATATATATATATATATAATGTGTTAGGAACGAAAGGATGCCACATCATTTGATGGAAATCAAAGTGATCACCCTACAGAGGGTTGAATTCAAAGCCACCCTGAAAAAAAAGTCTGGTGTTCTATGGCAAATGCCAATCATGCTTTTCGGTGCTGGGTGGTGACCACAGGGCCCACTACACAATGCCAGGCCCTCAGGTCACCCTGATGAGGTCACCCTCAAGTTTCTGATTGTTTGGTAAGACTGCTGGAGTTCATCCTGTTCCTCCTTGCACAAAGGAGCAGGTCCTGTTGAGGCGTTAAGGACCTTCCACGGACTTGTCCAGCTCTCCTAGAGTAACTGCCTGTCTCCTGAAATCTTTACCATACTCTTAAGACTGTGCTGGGAGACACAGCAAAACTTTTGGCATTGGCAAGTATTGATGTGCCATCCTGCTGGAGACTACCTGTGCAACCTCTGTAGGGTTCGGGTACCGTACCATGGTACTAGAACTGACCCAAGCCAACTGCAACACTAGTGAAAAATCAGTCAGCAAAGATGAGGGGGGGACGAAATGTCAATGACCTCCACCTTTTAAACCATTCCTGTTCTGGGAGTCGTCTCATTGTTGCTTCTTAAGTGCACCGATTTTGAATTCCTTAAAACCGAAGCAGCTGAAACTGATGAACAACCCCTCCTACTACTTATCTGACCAGATCAATTTCCAGAAGATGAACTATATATATCCACCTTGAGGTTTTATTTCAAATGTATTACTTGCGATTTGCATCTGCCCACACTCCAGCAACCCACACCTTCCAGGTAATAGGGGGGTTGCTGAAGCCTATTCCAGCATTCCGTGGGCAGATGCAAATCACAAATTATACATTTCAAATAATAACTAGGTGAGATGAGACCCTGCCCTGTCCCGTTCATGTTTGTCTGTCTTCTCTGGCTTTCTGTTTCTGTCTTGTCGTATCGATGTGCTCTTTGTTGCCCTGCTCCATGTGCTTCTGTTTGTTTTGGTCCTTGCTCCTCCTGTCTCTGCCCTCTTGTCAGACCCCACACCTGTCCTTAGTTTGTAGCCCCGCCCCTTCCCAGGCGTTCCTTGTTAGTCTTTGTTAATTTATACTCCCTGTGTTCCACTGTGTTCTTGCTTGGCATTTGTTCCTATGCTGATGTCTTGTTCCCATGCCTGTCATTTGTATTCCTTTTGCTGTGTTCTCCCTCCTGGTCGTAGGTCCCTATGTTAGTTTGTTTGTAAACCGGTTTTATGTTTCTTAGTTTTGTTTTGACAAGAGTTGTTCAGTTTAGTTTCAGCTTGTTGTGTTTTCATTATAATCCGCACACATCACCCCCATCCTTCTTCAGCTACACTGGCTACCAGTTACAGAGCGCATCCACTATAAGATCCTTCTCCTGACCTTTAAAGCCCTAGCACCCACCTATCTGTCAGCCCTCCTTCATCCTTACGTTCCATCACGTCAGCTAAGGTCCTCTGACTCTGGTCTCCTAGCTGTTCCTAGGTCCAGGCTTTCTTCTATGGGTGGCAGGTCATTTAGTGTTGCTGCCCCCACACTCTGGAACTCCCTACCCTCCTCTATACGGACCTCGCCCTCTCTTTCCGTCTTCAAAACTCACTTAAAAATGTATCTTTTCTCTAAACATTTTCATTCTTCATGATAATTTTTTTTTTTTGTTTATTTGTTGGTTTATTTTTGTGTTTGTAAAGCGTCCTTGGGTTTGTGAAAGGCGCTATAGAAGTGTAAACTATTATTATTATTATTATTATTATTATTATTATTATAAAACTGGCATTTGCATCCTGTCCCCACGTCCTGTCTCCCATGTGACATGTGCTATAACTTTGTTCTCTTATGTTTGGAATTGAAGAGAACGTCTAAAATATTTCACATTTAAAAGCTTCTGCATGCATACTGTCACATAGCAAGTTTAATACACTGCAAACCTCTTATATAATTAATAATAATAAAAAAAAAGGATCCAGTTTTAAAATCCTTATCAGGAACGGTATTGATCATTAACAGTGCTGATAGCACAACATGTGCCACTGAGATCCTAGCGAGAGTAAAGTATGAGGTTAAGTGTAATCATGATCACTATCTGGCTTTATCAGACAAAGCTGTACATCTTTCAGTCTACATCTGACCTTGCGTCAGCACTCTGATAAAGTACCTTTGTCACTACTATAAATGGGTTGATTCATTTACAGTCTTATTTGAGGTTATAAAGCTTAATGTCAAAGGAATACACCATAAGCAGGAATATTGGTGTAATAATGTGAAGAAAATGATGGCATGTTATAATATTAAATCTTTCATCAAAGAGTCAGCATAATTCAGTATTAGAGATGTGGCCATATACAGAGCAGTATAATGTGAAATTGTACCCCGTAGAGAAACTTACTGGCCTTACAGAGATTTCTTTACAGTGGTGGTGATAGGAACCAGGGGATATGATCTCCAGGTAGCAGGGAGCTTTGCTAGAAGCTTTTCCAGAAGTCTTTTCTTTAAAAAAAAATCCTTAGTCTAATATTTAAAGAACATTTTAAAGGTGTTCATAATTTCAGATAATCTTCCTTTACGTGTTCACTAAGGCATATCATTTTAACAGCAACGCTCATGGAATGTTCAGAGAATGTTTTGAGTAAGTTGTCAAGGCCACAGATTATGCAAAATGACGTTACTGAGAGCTGAGATAACAGAATGTGTTTAGAGAATGTTCTCCTAACTTAAGAAAGAACATTCCAGGATCAACAACAGAAAACATTGAGCATTATATTACAAATGCTCAGAGCATTTTTAGAACAAATCATATCTAGCTGGCTAAAGGATGTATAAGCATTTTAGTTACTGCCCAAAACCTACATCTGTGTATTACTGTCCAAAACCTACACCTGTGTACTACTGTCCAAAACCTACACCTGTGTACTACTGTCCAAAACCTACACCTGTGTACTACTGTCCAAACTCTACACATGTGTGTTACTGTCCAAAACCTACACCTGTGTATTACTATCCAAACTCTACACATGTGTGTTACTGTCCAAAACCTACACCTGTGTACTACTGTCCAAAACCTACACCTGTGTACTACTGTCCAAAACCCACACCTGTGTATTACTGTCCAAACTCTACACCTGTGTACTACTGTCCAAAACCTACACCTGTGTACTACTGTCCAAACTCTACACATGTGTGTTACTGTCCAAAACCTACACCTGTGTACTACTGTCCAAAACCTACACCTGTGTACTACTGTCCAAAACCCACACCTGTGTATTACTGTCCAAACTCTACAACTGTGTACTACTGTCCAAAACCTACACATGTATACTACTGTCCAAAACCTACACCTGTGTATTACTGTCCAAAACCTACACCTGTGTAATACTTTCCAAAACCTACACCTGTGTAATACTTTCCAAAACCTACACCTGTGTAATACTTTCCAAAACCAACACCTGTGTACTACTGTCCAAAACCTACACCTGTGTACTACTGTCCAAAACCTACACCTGTGTATTACTGTCCAAAACCTAAACATGTGTGTTACTGTCCAAAACCTACACCTGTGTACTACTGTCCAAAACCTACACCTGTGTACTACTGTCCAAAACCTAAACATGTGTGTTACTGTCCAAAACCTAAACATGTGTGTTACTGTCCAAAACCTATACCTGTGTATTACTGTCCAAAACCTACACCTGTGTAATACTTTCCAAAACCTACACCTGTGTAATACTTTCCAAAACCTACACCTGTGTACTACTGTCCAAAACCTACACCTGTGTACTACTGTCCAAAACCTACACCTGTGTACTACTGTCCAAAACCTACACCTGTGTACTACTGTCCAAAACCTACACCTGTGTATTACTGTCCAAAACCTACACCTGTGTACTACTGTCCAAAACCTACACCTGTGTATTACTGTCCAAAACCTACACCTGTGTATTACTGTCCAAAACCTAAACATGTGTGTTACTGTCCAAAACCTACACCTGTGTACTACTGTCCAAAACCTACACCTGTGTACTACTGTCCAAAACCTACACCTGTGTATTACTGTCCAAAACCTACACATGTATACTACTGTCCAAAACCTACACCTGTGTATTACTGTCCAAAACCTACACCTGTGTAATACTTTCCAAAACCTACACCTGTGTACTACTGTCCAAAACCTACACCTGTGTACTACTGTCCAAAACCTACACCTGTGTACTACTGTCCAAAACCTACACCTGTGTATTACTGTCCAAAACCTAAACATGTATACTACTGTCCAAAACCTACACCTGTGTATTACTGTCCAAAACCTACACCTGTGTAATACTTTCCAAAACCTACACCTGTGTACTACTGTCCAAAACCTACACCTGTGTACTACTGTCCAAAACCTACACCTGTGTATTACTGTCCAAAACCTAAACATGTGTGTTACTGTCCAAAACCTACACCTGTGTACTACTGTCCAAAACCTACACCTGTGTACTACTGTACAAAACCTACACCTGTTCATTACTGTCCAAAACCTACACCTGTGTACCACTGTCCAAGACCTAAACATGTGTACTACTGTCCAAAACCTACACCTGTGTACTACAGTCCAAACTCTACACCTGTGTACTACAGTCCAAACCCTACACCTGTGTACTACTGTCCCAAACCTACAACTGTGTATTACTGTCCAAAACCTACACCTGTGTACTACTGTCCAAAACCTACACCTGTGTACTACTGTCCAAAACCTACACCTGTGTACTACTGTCCAAAACCTAGACATGTGTATTAGTGTCCAAAACCTACACCTGTATACTACTGTCCAAAACCTACACCTGTGTACTACTGTCCAAAACCTACACATGTGTACTACTGTCCAAAACCTAAACGTGTGTATTACTGTCCAAAACCTACACCTGTGTATTACTGTCCAAACCTACACCTGTTAAGTTTTATGTGGGGATTATTTAGCCTCACAACTCCTACCATATAACTCTGTGTTTAACCACACTCACCATAAAACCTGTCCTAACACTGTTTCAGGCATCTGTCAGTGTCTTAATTATTTCCTGTATTTTCTACGAGGGTTTCTTTTAGAGGCCTTAATCTTATCAGACATCTGATTCTTATCACCACTGTCGCAAACAAGGTTTTCTACAACAGAGCATTTCACATCATATCACTCTGGATGGCTTTATTTACTTGTGCACAAATGACTGTATTGTGTGATGTAATCAATGGAATTCTCCTTTTGAAGTGGTTGTGCACTAATACTGTATATATGGCTGGCCCAGAGTGAGGTCCTCTCACAGCTTCAAACTCTGACTTCATTTAGGGATAGATACTGATCAAAAAGAAGGGGGATGGATAACCAAACCTTTTCAGAACACAATTGCACTGCTTCTTCTCTTCACCTGCCATTGTTAGAAAATGGGGAAACAAGATGCCTACTACAGCCTACTATACCCTATTACTGTAATGTGCTTATTGTCACAGCATGTCGATTTACAATTTAATCTCCAAAAGAGAACATTACCAGATTAATTCAGTTTAACACCTTTCACATCAGTCATACTTCCTTTTAGCAATGCCACCAGTAAGCCTTAGCAGAACCAATTTAGGACGTAGACAGTTCACTTCCTATTCCTTGCACAATACCAAAACCATGACTGCAAATCATGGAGGGTCTTTCACCATAGTCTGGTGGACAGAATGAAGTGGTACATGTGAAAAAATGTCAAACTGTTGGATAGCATGTAGCTTGCGCAACAGCAAGTTTAGCTGAAGATCCAGCTGAAGTAAGTAAGTTGCGTATCAACTCGATTTGCTAATGTGCTGACTAGCCAGCATACATGCTGTTGTGCCTCTTTACATACACCATGTTTGCTTGGTGTACTGCTTTAGCTCTATCCATCAGACTGAAAATTTTCTGTCATGGAAGACTTGTGTTAGACCTGACGCTTCACTTGTATGAAATGCAATGCTGTAAAAAAATATAGACTATACCAAAATGCTTCACTGGAGATCACCAGGTCAAGATATTTCCTTTCATTTGGATTGGGAAAGTAAAAGAACAGTCACGGCTAATTAGATCCTACTTTTGAATCGGAAATTGCCCATCAATGCATGTTTTAAAGGTGCATTTGGGAATAGTTTTAGTTTAAAACAGTAGGCCAAAGCCGTCTATGAGCCTGCTGCAGAGATATCTACCGAAGCTAGCATGCTAACAAGCTAACTCTGGCCTAACACTGTAGCATCGAATTTCCCATCAGTCCAACACAAGAGAAGTAACACTGTCTGGTGGTGGTTATAAACTCCTGACAATTATACTGAAGGTTCAGCCCCCCCGGTTAGATCATTTAAAGACATCTAGCCTATGAAATGGGCAGTAAACACAATGATGAAGCTCTCAGTTGGAAAACTGCATTCACCTGCAAAGCAAAGATGGTGATATTATCAGAAGCCGAATAGGTCCTTGTTTCTTACACTAGCTGTGGTCTTCGCAGCTTAACGTTAATATGTTGCCCATAGGCATTTAAAGAGGGGTTTACCAACAAATTACAGTTTTGTGTAAATGCTCGATAGGAATCTGCTCATTCTGGATTCTCTAAGGAGCGCCCTCTTGTGTCCAAATAACCTACCGCTACAATAAAAGAAAAAGACTTCTGAGCTGTCTTGTAAACTAAGAAAACCAATTACGCCCCTATTTATTTATTGGTAACCCAAGTATACTTGTAAAACACCAATACTTAAACCTATTAAAAATTCTCAGATATGTTTGATTTACAGTTCTGGAATAACACCTTCCTGTCACAGAGGGAAAGGGGCCAGTTATTGATGCTGACATACAACAATGTACAGGCTACTGATGTGTCATTTAACAATCTGTGTCAGGTTTGAGAAGTGCTAAACAATAAGCTGTAGTCTTTGGTATTGTTATGACAATTTCACAAAACCACAGAAGTGTAATTTGGATTGTATCAGCCGGTTTCTATACTGAGTCATCTCTGACAAGTTCTGTAGTCCACACCTTCCTTTATGCTGACACAAGCCAGCTTGGTGCAGGACAAAACCAGAATCATTAGAAAACAAATGAACTTAGACAAAGGAGTCAGCGAGTTTCTGTAAAGGTTGCTACTGTAATTGATATTTTATGCAGTCATATTGGCAGAGTTACCTTACCTGCTTATAATGCAATTGATATTTACCGGAGCCATACTGTAATTCTTGTTCTAAGAATCGTCCACCAACCAAAACCATCACCCAGCAGCCTCCGGTGGGCAGCATCCTGGGACCACTGATGAGGTACAAGAGGATGACCAACACAAACTGTGCAGCAGCAGATGAGCTATCAGTTCTGACTATACATCTACAAGGTGGACCTGCAAGGTAGGAGTGTCTAATAGAGTGGACAGTGAGTGGACACAGTGTTTAAACACTCCAGCAGCACTGCTGTGTCTGATCCACTCACACAAGCACAACACACACTAACACACCACCTCCATGTCAGTATCCCACATACAATTACATATATAAAATCCTGGTTCTGTGGTGGTCCTAAGGGGGGTCCTGATCATTGACGAGCAGAGTAACAAAGTATGCAGAGAAACAGATGGACTCTCTGTCTGCTGTCTGTCTGTCTATCTAGATTCGATACAAGATTCAGAGAGATGAGGAGCCTATTGATGCTATCTATAAAGACTGGGAAAAGACTTCTACTCCATACTGCATAACTGATTTAAATGTGGAAACTGGAGTTGGAGCATCATAAGTCCATATAACTTGACTTGAGACTTGCTTGACTTCTAGCAGGACTTGGCTTCCTTGAATTTCCCACACTGACTTGGGACTTACTTGTGACTTGCACATGTGTGACTTACTCCCACCTCTGGATATCACGCATTGAAACCTTTGGAAATGCAGTGTAAACACAACCCAAGGAAAGAGCTTACATAACGGTGGTGATGCGCAGAGATAATGTTATGATAAGTATTCTGCAATGAAAGGCATGCTGTCCCTGTGATGACCCTCTGGTCATCCCACTGGTAACTCCTAATGGTATCTCTGGGGAATGTTCCAGGAGGCAGAGCAGATTTCAGCAGGGGCTACACGACTTCAGATGCTTTCGAATCAGCAGTTTTGTGATGAAAATCAAGTTGATGTTGACTATGACATGAATAAAAGCAAGCATAGGAGACAGCAACCTTAACAACCCGTGATAAAGTCCAACAACTCCACAGGTCAGTTGTGTGTGATGCAATGACATGGCCAGGGGTGGCTGATGTACACAATTCCTTTACACCTTAAGTAGAAGTGCTGGCAGACTCCTCTAATGTCCTGCCACATTATTACAGCAGTCTGATAGTGCTATTTCTAACAGCAGTGCAGTCACCCTACATACTCCAACACTTACTGACACTGACGCCATCAACAACAACCAATCAGAATACTGGATTCACATAAACACACCCACCTTCAGCATCTTCACTATAATTACTATAGACCATATGTCTGCTCACCATATACACAACTTCTGTCTTTGAAGAGTGGTATATACAGGTATATGGTATATGGAGAAATGTTTGAATGAAGCCAAACTCCACAGGTCAGTCGAGTGCCCTTTTCCAATGAGCTCTAGAACTACATTCCTAGCCTTTACAGACCTATGCCTGTGGGTGAGGAGTATATCGTTGCTATATAAAGACAACATGTACATGTCAATTTTTACTTTTACCCATAATCTGAACGCAGCAGCTGCTGTTTGAATTGTGTGAAAAGTTCATCATGAATGGACCAACAGAACTGGCCCAAAACTGCTTGGTTCCTTTGACTTAGATTAAAATCACATTAGCCTTTTACTATTTTGGAGGTACTTGTTTTCCTAGGACAGCAAAGAAACGGGGGCTGAGAACACATTACTGAGGGCTTCATCATTAATGTGGTGGCCGTGGGTTTACCAGATCCTAATACTCTCTCTGTTGCCACATCTGGATTGTATTACCGCCGACCAAATGTACAATAGAAGTCAATGGGCAAGTGTGAAGCATCTGTCCTTTTGGTTCTAGCACTGACCATTTCATTCAAATTACTATAGTGGTATTTTAACAGCCATGTTCACCTATCAACCAGAAATATTCACAACTATAATGTAATCATTTAGTAAAAAAAGCACCTTTAATTAGTTTTCTTTTAAAACATGTTTCATTAAAACAGTTCACTTCAAACCATAAAGCTTTTCCATAGAGAAGAGAGACAGGCATGTATCGGAAACCAAATTATTATTTGGTCTATCTAGAACTTGAGTGTGAGACACTTTGAGTAACACTTAACTTATTGACAAACAAATGTTAACGAATACATTAGTTAACATGATGTAATACATTACCAACTGTTACAATACTTTAGTAATGTTAAGCAAACATGTTAACTTAACATTGGTTAATCATTGTTAGTGTATTACTTCATGTTAACTAATAAACAACTTCATGTGAATTAGTCAATACATAATATAAAGTGTATACTGTTACCAACTATTGTAATACATCACACGCATGTCATACCACATAATTACTGTATGTTTTAGGCCTAGAACTCATTCTCACTAGAACTCATTCTCACTAGAACTCATTATCGCTAGAACTCATTCTCACTAGAACTCATTCTCACTAGAACTCATTATCGCTAGAACTCATTCTCACTAGAACTCATTTTCACTAGAACTCATTCTTGCTAGAACTCATTATCGCTAGAACTCATTCTCACTAGAACTCATTCTTGCTAGAACTCATTCTCACTAGAACTCATTTTCACTAGAACTCATTCTCACTAGAACTCATTCTCACTAGAACTCATTCTCACTAGAACTCATTCTCACTAGAACTCATTCTCACTAGAACTCATTATCGCTAGAACTCATTCTCACTAGAACTCATTTTCACTAGAACTCATTCTTGCTAGAACTCATTCTCACTAGAACTCATTATCGCTAGAACTCATTCTCACTAGAACTCATTCTTGCTAGAACTCATTCTCACTAGAACTCATTTTCACTAGAACTCATTCTCACTAGAACTCATTCTCACTAGAACTCATTTTCACTAGAACTCATTCTCACTAGAACTCATTCTCACTAGAACTCATTCTCACTAGAACTCATTCTCACTAGAACTCATTCTCACTAGAACTCATTCTCACTAGAACTCATTCTCACTAGAACTCATTTTCGCTAGAACTCATTCTCGCTAGAACTCATTCTCACTAGAACTCATTCTCGCTAGAACTCATTCTCGCTAGAACTCATTCTCACTAGAACTCATTCTCGCTAGAACTCATTCTCGCTAGAACTCATTCTCACTAGAACTCATTCTCGCTAGAACTCATTCTCACTAGAACTCATTCTCGCTAGAACTCATTCTCACTAGAACTCATTCTCGCTAGAACTCATTCTCACTAGAACTCATTATCGCTAGAACTCATTATTGCTAGAACTCATTCTCACTAGAACTCATTCTAGCTAAAACTCATTATCGCTAGAACTCATTATTGCTAGAACTCATTCTCGCTAGAACTCATTCTCGCTAGAACTCATTCTCGCTAGAACTCATTATTGCTAGAACTCATTCTCGCTAGAACTCATTCTCACGAGAACTCATTCTCACTAGAACTCATTCTCACTAGAATTCATTCTCACTAGAACTCATTCTCACTAGAACTCATTCTCGCTAGAACTCATTCTCACTAGAACTCATTCTCACTAGAACTCATTCTCACTAGAACTCATTCTCACTAGAACTCATTCTCACTAGAACTCATTCTCACTAGAACTCATTCTCGCTAGAACTCATTCTCACTAGAACTCATTTTCACTAGAACTCATTCTCACTAGAACTCATTCTCACTAGAACTCATTCTCGCTAGAACTCATTCTCACTAGAACTCATTCTCACTAGAACTCATTCTCGCTAGAACTCATTCTCGCTAGAACTCATTCTCACTAGAACTCATTCTCGCTAGAACTCATTCTCGCTAGAACTCATTCTCACTAGAACTCATTCTCACTAGAACTCATTCTCGCTAGAACTCATTCTCACTAGAACTCATTCTCGCTAGAACTCATTCTCACTAGAACTCATTCTCGCTAGAACTCATTCTCGCTAGAACTCATTCTCGCTAGAACTCATTCTCACTAGAACTCATTCACGCTAGAACTCATTCTCACTAGAACTCATTCTGCCTAGAACTCATTCTCACTAGAACTCATTCTGCCTAGAACTCATTCTCGCTAGAACTCATTTTTGCTAGAACTCATTCTCACTAGAACTCATTCTCACTAGAACTCATTCTCACTAGAACTCATTCTCACTAGAACTCATTCTCACTAGAACTCATTCTCACTAGAACTCATTTTCACTAGAACTCATTCTCACTAGAACTCATTCTCACTAGAACTCATTCTTGCTAGAACTCATTCTCACTAGAACTCATTTTCACTAGAACTCATTCTCACTAGAACTCATTCTCACTAGAACTCATTTTCACTAGAACTCATTCTCACTAGAACTCATTATCGCTAGAACTCATTCTCACTAGAACTCATTTTCACTAGAACTCATTCTCGCTAGAACTCATTCTCACTAGAACTCATTCTCGCTAGAACTCATTCTCACTAGAACTCATTCTCACTAGAACTCATTCTCACTAGAACTCATTCTCACTAGAACTCATTCTCACTAGAACTCATTCTCACTAGAACTCATTCTCACTAGAACTCATTCTTACTGGAACTCATTCTCCCTAGAACTCATTCTCGCTAGAATTCATTCTCACTAGAACTCATTCTCACTAGAACTCATTCTCACTAGAATTCATTCTCACTAGAACTCATTCTCACTAGAACTCATTCTCGTTAGAACTCATTCTCACTAGAATTCATTCTCACTAGAACTCATTCTCACTAGAATTCATTCTCACTAGAACTCATTCTCGCTAGAACTCATTCTCGTTAGAACTCATTCTCACTAGAACTCATTCTCACTAGAACTCATTCTCGTTAGAACTCATTCTCACTAGAACTCATTCTCACTAGAACTCATTCTCACTAGAACTCATTCTTACTGGAACTCATTCTCCCTAGAACTCATTCTCGCTAGAATTCATTCTCACTAGAACTCATTCTCGCTAGAATTCATTCTCACTAGAACTCATTCTCACTAGAACTCATTCTCGCTAGAACTCATTCTCGCTAGAACTCATTCTCGCTAGAACTCATTCTCGCTAGAACTCATTCTCACTAGAACTCATTCTCACTAGAACTCATTCTCACTAGAACTCATTCTCACGAGAACTCATTTTCACTAGAACTCATTCTCGCCCGACCTCATTCTCTCTAGAACTCATTCTCTCTAGAACTCATTCTCACTAGAACTCATTCTCACTAGAACTCATTCTCGTTAGAACTCATTCTCACTAGAACTCATTCTCGTTAGAACTCATTCTCGCTAGAATTCATTCTCGCTAGAACTCATTCTCACTAGAATTCATTCTCACGAGAACTCATTCTCACTAGAACTCATTCTCACGAGAACTCATTTTCACTAGAACTCATTCTCGCTAGAATTCATTCTCACTAGAATTCATTCTCACTAGAACTCATTCTCACTAGAACTCATTCTCATTAGAACTCATTCTTACTGGAACTCATTCTCCCTAGAACTCATTCTCGCTAGAATTCATTCTCACTAGAACTCATTCTCACTAGAATTCATTCTCACTAGAACTCATTCTCGTTAGAACTCATTCTCACTAGAACTCATTCTCACTAGAACTCATTCTCACTCACTAAACTCATTCTCATTCTCACTAGAACTCATTCTCGTTAGAACTCATTCTCGCTAGAACTCATTCTCCCTAGAACTCATTCTCGCTAGAAGTCATTCTCACTAGAACTCATTCTCGCTAGAATTCATTCTCACTAGAACTCATTCTCGTTAGAACTCATTCTCGCTAGAACTCATTCTCGTTAGAACTCATTCTCGCTAGAACTCATTCTCACTAGAACTCATTATCGCTAGAACTCATTATCGCTAGAACTCATTCTCACTAGAACTCATTTTCACTAGAACTCATTCTTGCTAGAACTCATTATCGCTAGAACTCATTCTCACTAGAACTCATTTTCACTAGAACTCATTCTTGCTAGAACTCATTCTCACTAGAACTCATTTTCACTAGAACTCATTCTCACTAGAACTCATTCTCACTAGAACTCATTCTCACTAGAACTCATTCTTGCTAGAACTCATTCTTGCTAGAACTCATTCTCACTAGAACTCATTTTCACTAGAACTCATTCTCACTAGAACTCATTTTCACTAGAACTCATTCTCACTAGAACTCATTCTCGCTAGAACTCATTCTCACTAGAACTCATTTTCACTAGAACTCATTCTCACTAGAACTCATTCTCACTAGAACTCATTTTCACTAGAACTCATTCTCACTAGAACTCATTATCGCTAGAACTCATTATTGCTAGAACTCATTCTCACTAGAACTCATTTTCACTAGAACTCATTTTTGCTAGAACTCATTCTCACTAGAACTCATTCTCGCTAGAACTAATTCTCACTAGAACTCATTCTTGCTCACTAGAACTCATTCTAGAACTAGAACTCATTATTGCTAGAACTCATTCTGACTAGAATTCATTTTCACTAGAACTCATTCTCACTAGAACTCATTCTCACTAGAACTCATTCTCACTAGAACTCATTCTCGCTAGAACTCATTATCGCTAGAACTCATTCTCACTAGAACTCATTCTCACTAGAACTCATTCTCGCTAGAACTCATTATCGCTAGAACTCATTCTCACTAGAATTCATTTTCACTAGAACTCATTCTCACTAGAACTCATTATCGCTAGAACTCATTATTGCTAGAACTCATTCTCACTAGAACTCATTCTCACTAGAACTCATTCTCGCTAGAACTCATTCTCGCTAGAACTCATTCTCGCTAGAACTCATTCTCACTAGAACTCATTCTCACTAGAACTCATTCTCACTAGAACTCATTCTCGCTAGAACTCATTCTCACTAGAACTCATTCTCACTAGAATTCATTCTCACTAGAACTCATTCTCACTAGAACTCATTCTCACTAGAACTCATTCTCACTAGAACTCATTCTCGCTAGAACTCATTCTCGCTAGAACTCATTCTCGCTAGAACTCATTCTCCCTAGAACTCATTCTCAAGAACTCATTCTCACTAGAACTCATTCTCACTAGAACTCATTCTCACGAGAACTCATTCTCACTAGAACTCATTCTCACTAGAACTCATTCTCACTAGAACTCATTCTCACTAGAACTCATTCTCGCTAGAACTCATTCTCGTTAGAACTCATTCTCACTAGAACTCATTCTCACTAGAACTCATTCTTACTGGAACTCATTCTCGCTAGAACTCATTCTCGCTAGAATTCATTCTCACGAGAACTCATTCTCACTAGAACTTATTCACGCTAGAACTCATTCTTGCAAGAACTCATTCTCGCTAGAACTCATTCTCGCTAGAACTCATTCTCACTAGAACTCATTCACGCTAGAACTCATTCTCACTAGAACTCATTCTGCCTAGAACTCATTCTCGCTAGAACTCATTTTTGCTAGAACTCATTCTCGCTAGAACTCATTTTTGCTAGAACTCATTCTCACTAGAACTCATTCTCACTAGAACTTATTCTCACTAGAACTCATTTTCACTAGAACTCATTCTCACTAGAACTCATTCTCACTAGAACTCATTCTCACTAGAACTTATTCCTAGAACTCATTCTCACTAGAATTCATTCTCATGAGAACTCATTCTCACTAGAACTCATTTTCACTAGAACTCATTCTCACTAGAACTCATTCTCACTAGAACTCATTATCTCTAGAATTCATTCTCACTAGAACTCATTCTCGCTAGAACTCATTCTCGCTAGAACTTCATTCTCACTAGAACTCATTCTCGCTAGAATTCATTCTCACTAGAACTCATTCTCACTAGAACTTATTCACGCTAGAACTCATTCTCACTAGAACTCATTCTTGCAAGAACTCATTCTCGCTAGAACTCATTCTGCCTAGAACTCATTCTCGCTAGAACTCTTTTTTGCTAGAACTCATTCTCACTAGAACTCATTCTCACTAGAACTCATTCTCACTAGAACTCATTCTCACTAGAACTCATTCTGACTAGAACTCATTCTCGCTAGAACTCATTCTCGCTAGAACTCACTTTCTCGAAACTCTTCTCAGAGAAACTCATTCTCACTAGAACTCATTCTCACTAGAACTCATTCTCACTAGAACTCATTCTGACTAGAAACTCATTTCTCACTAGAACTCATTCTTCACTAGAACTCATTCTCACTAGAACTCATTCTCACTAGAACTCATTCTCACTAGAACTCATTCTCACTTGCACTAGAACTCATTCTTCACTAGAACTCATTCTCACTAGAACTCATTCTCACTAGAACTCATTCTCATTCTCATTCTCACTAGAACTCATTTTCACTAGAACTTATTCTCACTAGAACTCATTCTCACTAGAACTCATTCTCACTAGAACTTATTCTCACTAGAACTCATTCTCACTAGAACTTATTCTCACTAGAACTTATTCTCACTAGAACTCATTCTCACTAGAACTTATTCTCACTAGAACTCATTCTCACTAGAACTCATTCTCACTAGAACTCATTCTCACTAGAACTTATTCTCACTAGAACTCATTCTCACTAGAACTCATTCTCACTAGAACTCATTCTCACTAGAACTTATTCTCACTAGAACTCATTCTCACTAGAACTTATTCTCACTAGAACTCATTCTCACTAGAACTCATTCTCACTAGAACTTATTCTCACTAGAACTCATTCTCACTAGAACTCATTCTCACTAGAACTCATTCTCACTAGAACTTATTCTCACTAGAACTCATTCTTGCTAGAATTCATTCTCACTAGAATGAGCTAGAGCCCAGAGGCCAGGTTCTCATCTTGGAGTACCCCTATTTGGTGCATGGGAGCGTTTTCTCTTCTCCTGCACAGCCCCCAGTAGGGAGCACATTGTGCTGCACCTGCACTTGTATTTACATCGGGCCCAGAGTGGGCTTAGTGCCGCATGACAGGGCTGTAAACAGATTGGTACTACAGTGTCAGCGCTTGTACTTTGTGCACCGAGACAGCACTGATAGTCCAGTCCTTTTTAATCTGCATCTGACACGACGGCCGCTCCCTTATTTATAGTGCTGTTCTAAAGGTACAGCCAAGAAAGCCCTTGATAAGACGGTGAATCAGCAAACCAACAGTGTCAGTGCTGCTGGCCGTGGATGGTAGCAGGATGCCTCTACGCTTTCTCTTGATTTTGGCTTTGGCCTCTGCGGCCTGGGCTCAGACCCTTGAGGACCAAGCCAGAGCTTTCCTTCAGAAATTCGACGAGGATGCGTCCCGCCTCATGTACCAGTATTCCCTGGCTGACTGGGAGTACAACACCAACATCACGGAGGAAAACTCCATCAAAGTGGTGAGTGCCGTTAGACATGAGAAAGAGAAAACTCACTTCTGTTTTCTATGTAGCACGCCGCTGTGTGCAGCAGCACTTCCTTCTTTAATATTTCATCTGCAAATCCACATGACGTAATCAGACGCTAAATTTTTGCCGCCTGTGTTTCTTTTCTCGCCTCCTCTGCTGACCAAAAATGAACTAAAGCACCCTTAGTGTCACTATGCCTATACACTTTACACAGTACAATGAAATTCATGTATTCGCATACCTGAGCTGACAAAGCTGAGCAGAGGCAGGTGAGCACCTTACTCAGTTACTCAACAGTGGCAACCCAGTGGTTATACTCTGTTCCAAAGTCCGTCAGGTCGCCTTAATTCTTAGAGAATTATTTGCTGGGGCTGACATGTACACAGCCAGATCTAACACAGTGGATATTTGACATATATATATATTCACATTTTTAAATTATATTTACTTCTTTTTATATGGTATCTTTATATTGTTTATCTTTGTATTAATGCTTTGTACGTTGTATAGGCAGGTGTCCATCTGTTTGAGCTCATTTTGTTTAAGACATAATGAATGGTCAGTTTTATTCTGACCTACACATCTGTTTACCCCCACCCACTGTACATTTTCATATACACTCATACAACATTACTGATTGAGGATGATCCATCATGTAAATAATGTCAGCAGAGACCCAGTGGTCAGAAATTGCTTAGGAATGGGTAAGAGGTTAGCAGACTAGCTGTTGCCCATAACAACAGGTGGGCTCGACATTCCAGTGTACACACATGGAAGGCTGGTGTCTAATAAAGTGTGTGGAAAGTCCACCACTGGTGTGCCTAATAAAGTGGCATAAATACCACTCAATAAAGTGGTCTCTGAAACATTACTGAGTTGAGGACAAGCCTCCTAATCATGTAAATAAATGGCTCAAAGCAGAGACCCAGTGGCGTCAGAATAAAGTTGGCCAGTGAGTAAAAGTAACAAGGCTGGCGTTTCTAAGAGGTTAGTGAGTGAAAGTACAGCCTCTAGCTGAGTGCCCAAGGCCTGTGTTTCTAATAAACCAGGTGGGCTCGACAAAGTGGCCAACTTGAGTGAAAGTACAAGGCCTTTCTAATAAGTGGCCAGTGAAAAGTACAAAGCTGGTGTTTCTATAAAGTGGCCAGAGTGAAAGTACAGCTGGCGTTTCTAATAAAGTGGCCAGATATAAGGCAGGTTGAGTAGAAGTACAAGGCTGGTGTTTCTAATAAAGTGGTCTCTGAGTGACAGTACAAGGCTGGCGTTTCTAATAAAGTGGCCAGTGAGTGTCAGCACAAGGATGGTGTTTCTAATAAAGTGGCCAGTGAGTGTCAGCACAAGGCTGGTGTTTCTAATAAAGTGGCCAGTGAGTGAAAGTACAAGGCTGGTGTTTCTAATAAAGTGGCCAGTGAGTGAAAGCACAAGGCTGGCGTTTCTAATAAAGTGGCCAGTGAGTGAAAGTACAAGGCTGGTGTTTCTAATAAAGTGGCCAGTGAGTGAAAGTACAAGGCTGGTGTTTCTAATAAAGTGGCCAGTGAGTGTCAGTACAAGGCTGGCGTTTCTAATAAAGTGGCCAGTGAGTGACAGTACAAGGCTGGTGTTTCTAATAAAGTGGCCAGTGAGTGACAGTACAAGGCTGGTGTTTCTAATAAAGTGGCCAGTGAGTGACAGTACAAGGCTGGTGTTTCTAATAAAGTGGCCAGTGAGTGTCAGTACAAGCCTGGTGTTTCTAATAAAGTGGCCAGAGAGTGTCAGTACAAGCCTGGTGTTTCTAATAAAGTGGCCAGTGAGTGTCAGTACGTTGAGCAGAAGTACAGAGTTGCATGTACAGTGGCCAGCCTAAGACAAAACAAGGCAGGTGTCTAGGATAGAGTGAGTGTGACAGGAGGAACGTATAAACGAATGTGATCTAAATCTAGAGTGCAGTCACCCTGAAATGTTCTTCATTCCGCAGTCGGAACAGGGCGCTATCTGGAGTGAGTTCTACACCAGAATGTCAGAGGAATCCAGTGCCTACCCCATCGAGCAAATGACTGATCCCCTGATTAAGCTCCAGCTGAGGTCCCTCCAAAACAAAGGCTCAGGTGTACTCTCTCCTGAAAAGCTCACTCATGTAAGTACAGCAGCGCTACTGTGCGGATATGGCACGTTTCCTGCGGACATATGTAATATTTTTCAAAGTGCGCTGAACAATAAACATAACCAATCACCATTTTCTGTCCTTCGTTCTTTATTGCAGTTGAACAACGTCTTGAACGAGATGAGCACTATTTACAGCACTGGCACTGTTTGCAAAATTGACGACCCCTTTGACTGTCAGACTTTGGAACCAGGTACTGTCACCCGAACGATAACACATGGCTCAGAGTCATAACCGAATGGTGCATCATAACATTCCTAGAAGCTAACTTGCTCACTGATAAGTCATTGCGCAAGGATTTGTGAGCTGTCTACTGCTACGCGAATGCTTGTTCTATACAGTGGCCTTTTCCCTCCCTGTGTGGGGATGATACACAGTGCAGCAACAGAGGGTCTACAGTCAGTAACTGCAAACCTACATCTATACGATGTACTATATATGTGTGTACCAGGTTTAGCCTCACAACACAACCACACACCAGTCTACACCAGTCATGTGAAAGTCGCAACCACCACGACCACTGTATCTTATATCTTCGACCAAACTAGCAGCAGCTGGCTGAGAATGGTGTTACCAGCACTGATGGGTAGGGCTGCCGTGACATCCAGAAGTACAGTACTATGCTGTGAAGGTCTTTACCAGTAATACACAGCTCCTTATACAGTTTACAGTGCGATACTTTCTGTAATGCAGTTTTCTCCTGACGATGTGACATGCCTGTGTCTCTCTGTGTACCCCAGGTTTGGAAGACATCATGGCTAACAGCAGGGACTACTATGAACGGCTGCACGTGTGGGAGGGCTGGAGGGTTGAAGTGGGGAAGAAAATGAGGCCGCTATATGAAGATTACGTGGACCTGGAGAACGAAGCAGCCAAACTCAACAGTACGACTCCATATAGCGAATATAGACTTCTATACCTTTCCAATAGGCAGTCATTTTTATTATTAGCATAATAGACAAAAGACAAAACATAATAATATACAGTTGGCTGCCAAAGTCTGAGGCCGCTTGTAAAAATGCCCCTACACTGCAAATATTTTCTAATAAAGATTTTCTTTAGAAACAATATCGGCATAACAATTTAAATGTAAAGCAGAATCTTTAATATTTTGTACTTTGATTTTTAGGAAGTTCATATGCCCTCCATTTGCTTTAATGCATTCATTCTTTGCTTTATACATTCAAGCTTAACACTCAGGACTCAGGTTTATGCAAAAGCCTTTAAGAAGTAGATCGAATCAACCTGAGAACACATGCTACAGTAAAACGAATAGGACTAAAAAAAATGCCACGAATTTTTGAAATTTTTGAAAATCTGAAAATGGGAATTCACAATCTGGATCGTTGATTTGTGCCTTAAACGTTGGCTTAAAAGTTTATTTCTTGGCCTAAAAGTTCATTTCTTGGCTTAAATGGATATTAATATTTTATTATTCTCATATTTTAATAACTCCTGAATGTAACCTAAACCAGAAGTAAGCGTCATTTAGCATTAGCTTAATGCTTGCCTAAGTAGACCGGGGCTAACATATAGCTATAGAATATATCTGGAAGGTTATATAGATATACATCTTACTTCTCGAATTAGACATGGCATGGAATATTAGCCATACACTCATTCGCTATGCTCCCGTTTTTTCCTCAAAGATTTTAAAGACTACGGGGACTACTGGAGATCTGATTATGAAACAATAGATGAGCCAGCTTACAGCTACACCCGGGATGAACTGATGACGGATGTGAGACGCATATATCAGGAGGCAGGCTCAACATCTTGTTATTATAAATACTGTATTTTTTCGTTTGATAAAGATATTTAAAAGGAAGAACTAGAAGCCATCTGTCCATTTATATAACGAGTTACAGTTACGAATAGAACTGCATTTTAAATGAGCAATTCCTTTCTCTTTCCAGATCATGCCGTTGTACAAAGAGCTTCATGCTTACGTGAGGGCCAAACTGCAGGATACCTATCCCGGCCACATTGCTTCTGATGCATGCCTTCCAGCCCACTTACTAGGTAAATCTAGTCTACTACAAAGGCAATCAGCCGTCCGTTCAGTGCTGGGTTAGTTTTAATGTTGAGGGGTGTTCCGTAATGTAACTGGTTAACCATGAAACAAGCAGCTGGGTGCAAAGTTCTCGCATTCTGAATCAGTGACCTTCAGTGTTTCACCGACCTCTGAGCTACCTCAATAAATACTGAAACCTAGATTAATACATGATAGTGCAGACATGTACATATTACCTATCATATTCTGGACTATCATATATCAATCAAAGTATTTCACATTTCTGGCATTTAGCTGACGCTCTTATCCAGAGCGACTTACAAGGTTTACCATATTACAGGTAGGCCAATGTAGTGTTAGGAGTCTTGCCCAAGGACTCTTACTGGTGTAGCACAGCATAGTCACCCAGACCGGGATTCGAACCCCAGGCTCCCACATGTGGTGGTGGCTACTTGGCAGGTAGTGGTGTTATCCGCTGAGCTACACCAACCACCTTACGTACCATTACAGTATGTAAATAATGAGGGAAATTTCATTCTGATACTTTAGCCTATGTGGTTCATCAGTAAATCCCTTACCAATGACACTACAGTTAGAATTATATCATTGTATATTTTTAGAAAATTATTCCTTTACAATATTATAGGTACTTACCGGTCAAGAACCTGAAGGAAGCTGTAGGAACTGAAGAACGAATGATTAACAGAGCTGTAGATGATTGCATAATGAAAACTGTATGTTATTTAATAAAGTTAAGATTTAGAATGCCTCAAAATGGAAAGGTGATGATGATCAAACAATAGGAATTGCCATAATTCCACAAATTAGTCTCCTGTGAAGTGTATTTATTAGCTTGTAATAACTCCACAAGCATAAATAACAGCAGGTCAGTTTGGTATGGACTAGGCAAGTTTCTGGATGTAGGCCACACCAAGATCCAACCAACTAAATAATTGCACAGTTGGGCCAGATTTGATGGAACCGTTGTACTGGTCGTTCCAGGTAGTCAAATCAGGATTCAAATCAGTCCCAGTGTGTTAATGTTTCTGAATGTTATTCAGGCCAGTCAGTCAAAAAAATGTGCAGCTCTGTGAAGTAATAATTGTGATCTTGGATTATATGGATAGGAATGGTATGTTCCTCCGTAAGACAATGAGCCAAAGGAAAAACCTGGTAGTCCAAGAGCTCAATTATTATTTTAACTTTCTGATACATATTTCCACCTACTCTATCTAAGTTATTCTAAAATAAAACCACAGCCATAAATAATATGACAAGTGTACATTATGTAAACACTCCTGCTCAATATAACCCTGCTGGAACAGCAATCAGTAATCACATATCTATAAGAGCTTTATGGCCTCTGAATATTTATTACATTGTTGTGTGTTTACTGCTGTGTTATTATGTGGACTTCATTTTTACACTGGGTTTATGATTTTATGACTATGTCTGAGCAAATGGTTCTAATGCCGCCATTTGTTTACTGATATTTCAAAATCACAGTGTGAAAGTGATGGCCGTGATGAATTTGGATGGGGAGGTTATTTTTATTAGGGTTCAGTTATGTGCCTGTGCCACTCCAAATTGCATTTAATATATGAAAACTGTGAATATTATGTGAATTATAGTCTTAGCTGAAGTCTGTATTTATGATAATACATACTAAATGAAACATTAGTGAATGCTATAACCTTCTTGTCTTTGTTATTCCTAGGGGACATGTGGGGAAGGTTTTGGACCAACCTTTACCCACTATCCGTCCCTTATCCTGACAAGCCAGATATCGATGTGACCTCAGCAATGGTAGCACAGGTCAGATTTTATTTCACTCAATAAACCGAATAATTTACATCCATGTAATCAGAAAACCTTCGGTACAAAGGTCTATTGGAAATAGTATTTTATGAGTTATGTGATGGCTGGCATGGAATCTGCATTATCAGTTACTTCAGAATGATAAAGAAATATCTGTGTTGGATATCAGGGCTGGAAAGAACTGCGCCTGTTCCAGGAAGCAGAGAAGTTCTTTGTGTCTGTGAACATGTCGGCCATGTTCGACAACTTCTGGACAAACTCCATGTTTGTGAAACCTGAGGGGAGGAACGTGGTGTGTCACCCCACCGCATGGGACATGGGAAACAGAGAGGACTTTAGGTATGGAGGCCAACACTCACTCTCTCTAATCACTGTGACCTCCTCTTCTTCTGCCATGTTGCAGTTCATAGAAATCATAGAAACTCAGTTTGTAATTATCGTTTAAAGATTATTAGTCAACTTCATAAGCTGTTGGGAATGGTTAATATTGGTGATTAATACCAGTAAGTGCTGGGGCAAGACAGTGCTATATCTCTACCTCTATAAAATGTGTAATAAGCTCACTGGACCAAAAAATTTGTCACCTATGCATGGACTGGACGAGTTTCTGGATGTAGGCCAGCTCAGCATTCAGTCACCCCATGAACTGCACATTTGGGCGAGATTTGGTGGATGCCTTCCCTGGCACAATTCCAAGGAAAATTCCCTGTATACTGGGATTTTAGCCACTGCTGGTAGACCCGTATGGTCATACGCTTCCATACACCTACAGATTCAGCTTCTTCCTTTACACTATAGTCTTTGGCATGCCCAAATGCAGTCACTCCTTTTAGCCATTCATTAACATCTGCTTTATGACCCATTTTCCACACATGGAATTCTTAATCTATGTATCCCGCCACTCACACCTCGCAGGTATTCATAGCCCTATCATCCTCAAGCAATGCCATCTGCAAGAGTCTGAATTTACTAACACCTTAAACAAGCAGGGTGACCATTTTTTTTCTGGTGAGCTTATAGAGAAGACGCTCTGAATAGGAGAGTCTCACACACTTACCCTGTAACCACAGTTCCATCCAGAAAGTAGCTGAATTCATGGTAGCAATGTCTCACTCAGAAGCATCATCTCCATCTTTCCCTCATACAGGATCAAAATGTGCACCGTGGTAAACATGGACCATTTCCTGACTGCTCATCACGAGATGGGGCACAACCAGTACCAGATGGCCTATCGCCACCTGCCCTATCTGCTGCGGGATGGAGCTAACGAGGGCTTCCACGAGGCAGTGGGGGAGATTATGTCTCTGTCAGCCGCGACCCCATCTCATCTGAAGGCCCTGGGCCTCCTGCCTGCTGACTTCAAAGAAGACCCAGGTATGGAGGCATGACACGTGTGCCTGGACAAGAAGCTACTAAAAAAAAAAAAAAAAAACCTCAAAGGCCATAAAACCAATCAGTCTAGACACGTTTGCTAGTTTGCAGCTTTAGTTTTGTAGGGTTGCTGTGAGGCTAATGTAGCTTATAATTCATGGAAGCTAATCACAGGTTAGCATTGCATCAACTGTCTCCCTGAATGATCATGCATTGCCCAGTAGAATTGCTCATGTGGTTTCTAAAACATTAAATGAACAAAATTAAAGATCAACTTTGACTTTCAATATAGCCATGTGTGCTATATGACTTATCGTCGCTGTCCAATGAAAACCACGTATCTCCATTTTTGACAATTTTTACTTTTATGTATCATTGGATCACATGAGCTGCTGTTTACACTGTGTTCGAATTTCATGATGATTGGAGGAACAGAAATGGCCCAAAGACCACATGGAAAAAGTCCCATTGACATACATTAGAATTAAATTGGGTTTTGGTCTCTCCTGTAAAGTTGCTATTTTGGAGATACTTGTTTTTCTTTGGACAGCGACGATATATAAATAGCTGAAGTCTAACTAAATGACCTTACTCTTTTTTTTATTCCTTTATTTTCAGAGACAGATATTAACTTCCTCCTGAAGCAGGCTCTTACTATCGTGGGAACTCTACCCTTCACCTACATGCTGGAGGAATGGAGATGGCAGGTATTCCAGGGTACCATCCCTAAAGATCAGTGGATGCTCCGCTGGTGGGAGATGAAGTAAGTGCGAAGCCCCATGGTTTCACCACTGTCTTGTGGTCAGGACGTCAGAGTTCCTTTTTGACGCAACAATGAGAGTTGGTCAACTACAGCCAGAGTCCTAGAATCACAGATAAGTCCTGAAAGTGTTACAGATGTAGCAGGAATATTTGCAATATGAAATATATCTGACTTCCTGGCCTGAATTAAAGGTATCAAAATACAATATGATAAAATACACTAATTATCTGACGTGAGAAGTGACAAGTAGGTCCCAAGTAGTTTGATTCCCAAGTTAAGTCCCCAATTGAGGGTCCCCAGTCAGTATTGGAAAATCCAAACTTCCAAGTCAATCCAGGAATTTAACGTTGAGAGTTTGAGAAAGAGCATTGCTTCATTTGTCTCCCCAGTAAGTCTGGAGCTGAACTGCTTATTAATGCTACTGATGCTTTGTTAGCTTCGGGGTTATGAAAGCAGACTTCAGTTCTCATGCTTCAGCTTGCATAAGCATGGGAACAGACATACGACATGTTGTTGTTGGGTATCAGATTTACAAGTGATGCAACTCTGGGATGTCTATGGCAGAAAAAAAAAAAGGGAACCGACTGTAGAGTCCCATCTGCAGACAGATGCCACTAAGCATTAATATTAATTATTAAGCTACATTTGGACTATATGCTTTATTATGCTGGCTATGCTAGGTAGGTATGCTAGGTATTACTAATAACACCAGCCTCGTCAACACAAACTTGGGTATGATTACACACATACCAGCATCATTGTATATATTCAAATGATATAGGCCTAACTAGCACGCTTTTCCCTCTCTTTGGAATTTATGGATAGAAGAAAGATGCAAGTACAACCTATACATAAGAGCCTGATTACACAATTGATCTGCAAACTTTTCAAATGCTGTACAGCACAGCCTACTGAATGTGTTGAAAATGTGCTTAGCTCCTTGTAAGTCTATTAGGATGTGTAATGGTGGCAGGCCAGACACAGGGGTGGGATCCATAGTAGGATTTATTAGCCAACTCAACACAGCAGAAAACACACAAACAGAAATAGTTACACCCAGAGGAAGTCCAAAAACCAAAGCCAAAAGTCTCAAAATTCAAATTCTCAGAAGATCCCCAAAAATACAAAACTAAGGTCCAGAGGAATCAAAGGTCCAGAACAGCGGGAGTATTCTGAAGGCACAACAAACAGGGAATTACAGAAGGTGGTTAATGCTCCACAAACACCTAGGGAAGGGAAGGCCAATTTAAAGGGGAGGATAATTATTACGGATGAGCAGCAGGTGAAAGGGGAAAGGTGCGGGAGGGGCTAGGTGAGAGGGAGCAGGCACAAAAATCCTTCAGAGCTCCGGCGAGTTGGACCTCTGGTGGTCGGCGTGAGAAGTGTCCCAGGAGTGCCCCTCCTGGGACGGCCTGACAGGATGCTACATTGGTATCTACATCTAGATCTGTCTGACTCAAAGCCTGTTTTGCACACATGCTACCTCTGCATGACATCAGCAACATTGGCAGCACCTTGTTCAGTATTCCAACTATTTTGGAAAACAGAATTGTACTACCAACCTTAGTTCCATATTCATAGTATTTGATGTACACCTTCAGACGTAGATGCTATATGATATATTTTTGGGTTAACGAGTAATCAAACCTGCAAGGCGTATTAGCTCAGCTTGCTGGCTGTCATGAACAAATCAGATTACATCATTAGACTCCTCCTCCAGGTAAAAGACACAGCCGGGGGTAGACAGCAAGCTGGCAGTGTCTTACAATGTTGCTGGTAGCCTGTTCATCTCACTTGTAAACCTCCCTGACAGACGTGACTGTGTGGAAAGTGAAGTCAGCCCGAAGTGCTGACTCAGTCTTTTACAGTAGAGGAACATGAAAGATGCTGACTGCGTGCAAAAGCATTTCCAGTGTGTTATGTGTGCGGGAAATATGTATTCTATATAAATAACATTAAAGAGTGGCTGCTAATGTCCCTTTTAAGTCTAGTCTCATTGGTCTTACACTTGCCAGTGATGAATGAGGTTGAGTTGGTTGAAACTGTGCATGATACAGAACTACAGTATGTAATTGTACACTTCTATAGTGGAGGTATTATGGTGTATTATGAGTGCGAGTGTGAGTTATGGGTGTGTATACCATCGAAATGAGTTTTTCTAGTTTGGAAGAACACAGTGAGCTGATTCCTGTTTATATTACAGGAGGGAAATGGTAGGTGTGGCGGAGCCCATACCCAGAGATGAGACATACTGCGACCCACCGGCTCTTTTCCATGTGTCCGGGGACTATTCCTTTATCAGGTAATAAAGCCTTGATGAATATTGTCTGTTAGATATATCATAAAAATAAATGCTACATAAAACATTTGAGTCCAGCCCACATGGAGTCTCACTGTTAGCAATTAGCATTTCCATTCATTTACTGTTTAAGCCCCCTGTCTGTTTACTATTCACAGCACATACTGTACATACACCATGTCAAGTTTGGTATCCTTTCCCGTCTGTCTCTTAAATAGATACTTTACCAGGACAATATACCAGTTCCAGTTTCAGCATGCACTCTGCAAGGAAGCTGGCCACAATGGCCCACTGTACAAATGCGACATCACCAACTCACCTGCAGCCGGCAACAAACTCAGGTATACATAAAGCTTTGCTTTCAATGCTACACAGCTTGACGACCTTCTCCTGGGGTTTACAGAGCCCTGATATGCTGAGGTGCACCATCAGGATTACAGTTTGCTTCTTTAGTTGTGCACTGGAGGCTTACGTAGCAAGAAAAGTTATGGTCACATGGTATGGTCAGTATGTGGACACTACTCTTGGCTACTGAGTTACTTCAATTTCCACACATACCATAGCTTTGGAGAAAGCCTTTCTAGATCAGACATACTGATAATGATACGAGCTACTGTATGCTGTTTCCTAACAGGCAGATGCTTGAGCTGGGCCGGGCAAAGTCTTGGACTCGTGCCTTGGAACAGGTTTCGGGGCAAACCAGGATGGACTCCCGGCCTTTGCTGGACTACTTCAACACTCTATACAACTGGCTCGTAGAAGAAAATCAGAAGAACAACAGACAGCCAGGATGGAATGTGGCTATTGATCCATGTAGGTGGCAAAATCTATTCAGGCCAAAGCACTTCTAAATGCCATAGAACAGTTCCTTATTGAGCCCATTAGAAACCTTTCACTTGACTTAATTGGAAGGATGATTAAGGAGTAAGGTTCTGAAATATAGGTAGAAGGCAAGAGGTCCCCCGTAAGCTTTACCTAGGTTAGATGGCACCTCCATCCATCTCTTCATCCTATAAAAACTGCAAATGCCTTGCATTTGTCATATCTAGGCCTATGAAAGGAATTACTCACCAAATCTTTTTGATTGGCCATGTGTTCAGAGTTAGCTTTTTTAATTTTGCCATGGAGATATCAGGAAAAAAAAACGTTGGACACTAAATATGTATCTAGATGTGATAAAACACTTAGCTCCCACCTGTTTGGGAGGTCTTTCAGTTTTAGTACTATATTGTCGCTGTCCAAAGAAAAACATGTATCTCCATTTTTGTTGATTTTTACTTTTATGCCTCGTTTGATTACATGAGCTGCTGTTTACAGTGTGTACAAATTTCATAAAGAGTGGACCAACAGAAATGGCCCAAAACTGCTTGGTAAGACGTCTGGTTCCATAGACTTCCATTCAGATTAAACAAGGTTTTCGGCCTCTCCTGGAAAGTGGCCTTTTTTGGAGATACCTGTTTTTCTTTGGACAGCGACGATATGCTCACCACATGAGCTCTAATAGGAACGTTCTTCTGAACACTCCTCTGGTCAAAGTTGAGGTAATTCCTGCACATTTTTAGGTGCACTTTCATGTTGCATATCTTCTACAAAATCTCAAAGTTGGTCTTTTGGCATGTCCATCTTAGCATAGAATTGTTTTCAGGCCATAGGTTCTCCTCTCCTCTTACAGTCATCATTGTTCTCTAGCAGCTCAACCCATACTTCTAACAATTCACACACAGAGAGAACCAGCAGTGGTTCAGTTAATCTGATAATGGAGATAAGGGGACACACTCCCTTTGATTATTCTATTTCAAAAATATACGAGCTGAGTCCATTTTACTGGTGGAATGGCCTCCAAGGGGGGCTACAGAAAGAGCAGGGTATATGACTTTATTGCTAATCATGCCTGTTGTTCATTCACAGACTCCAAGGATGCTGTAAAAGTGCGGCTGAGTTTGAAAGCTGCCATGGGGGAAAATGCGGTATGTTGATTTTCCATATTTCTTTCATACAGCCAGTAAATATTCACACTCTGTCTAACTGGAATGAGGCAAATTATTATTTATCCTATTTTCAGTACACTTGGAATGAAAACGAGATGTACCTCTTCAGAGCCTCCATGGCATATGCCATGCGACAGTACTA
Source organism: Prochilodus magdalenae (assembly GCA_024036415.1). NCBI lineage: Eukaryota > Metazoa > Chordata > Actinopteri > Characiformes > Prochilodontidae > Prochilodus > Prochilodus magdalenae. The sequence continues at coordinate 213,780 of JAMWET010007053.1, read as the reverse complement.
CTTAGAGACCAAGGGAACCGTTGTCAATTTCATGTAAGTATGCAACAGTTGGATTTGTGTACCTCCTGCTATTGCTTTTGATTAAGTTAACTGTTTGGTATGTAGTAAATGTATATGAATTGGTTTTTGCAGGTCAGAGAATATCCACACATATAAAGAAACCCCGAGGGTCTCCTTTTACTTCGTGGTGACTAATCCTGCTGATAAGAAAAAGACCATTCCTAAAGCCGAAGTGGAGGAAGCGATCTGGTGAGACTTTATCTGCATACATTTAGCGTTAATGGTAATCTCGAATCTCGTTTTGATTGTAATGCATTCCTCTGGTAAGTCCAGGACAGTCCTCTCAGTGTGAATATAAAATAATGCTGATTCAGCTCAGTCACAGTACACACATAATGAAATATGGGCTATCCCCTAATGCCCTGGGAAAATTTATGTGGTTTTGCAACTGCAGTAGTTACTGCAGAAACCCATGGACTGGTTCGTTATTTAATGGGAGAATTTCTGCTTATGTAGTGTGATATGTCATCCCTACAGGATGTCTAGAGGACGTCTAAATGGAGCCTTCCAGCTGAGTGACGACACGTTCGAGTTCGAGGGTCTGCGGGCTACCTTTGCTCCCCCTGCTGAGCAGCCAGTCACAGTTTGGCTGGTTGTGTTCGGAGTGGTGATGGGTTTGGTGGTGTGCGTGGGGGTGTATCTTGTTATCTCGGGGATAGTGAGCAGAAAGAGGTAAGTGTACCAGGGAAAGCACCAGTCATCAGTGAGAACAGAAGTGAAACACTGTAGACAAACATCATTTTCTATTGCCAAACTGGTTTCAATCGTTTGTTGCTGTCTTGAGGCTGTGGCTAAATCCAAGAGAGCTTGGGCTCATTATGAGCCCTAAATTTATGAGTGGTTTAAGAGCAATGCTAATGCACGTCATGCTAACGTATCGCATTACATGTTCACCGTGAATCCGGCAACGTTACCTCGACAAAACTGTCAAAGTCTTGAGGTGTCATGAAACATTATGTCCAGTAATGTAACTATAACATACTATGTCTGGACAGACCCCATAATGTTTGATACCATAGCAGCTAACTAGAGAACAAAGAGACAAAAGAGGGTCAACAATACCATGAAGGTGAGAGCTATAGATCATTATACCTGGAAGAAGACCAGATATTTAAAAGTCAACACTTCATAGTCATATATCATACTTGTAACTCCACTACATTATGGTCACACAAGCACAAAGCGAGCCCACCAATCAGGGAATAGCAGGGACTTTGTTTTGTCCTTTTGGCCCGAGCTTGGTTCTAGCTAATAGAAACTTTTCTCCTTGAGTGCTTTGTGCTTATGTTATTTTAATAGGCATCAGTGTCAGACTAATCAATGACCTTCTATTAAAGACTGGTGGACTGGGGGTAACACTCTACTCCTTATATGAATTAATTAAGAGTCGTGTACCAGAAATGATAACACTAGAGCCATAATAAATCATGCTCCTGTTGCTCTCCATACTTAAGTACAGTTGATGGTAAACACTTTAGTGCTTTTACTCCATGGGAGGACTAAAGGGAAGAACTTGTACTGGAGGAATATCTTACTCTGGGCATCTCTACTTCAACTTAAGTACATAGTTTGTGTACTTGGTCCACCACTAAAGCTGGAATTATAATACTGGGGATTCCCTTAACCCAGAGGATTACCAAAAATGATTAAACCTACCTGTCCTCTCTCATAAAGGACTAGGAACTACAAGTTACAAGCTACAAGTGTATAGTTCTGAAGAAGCTAATTAGAACAGAACTGGATCAGGTGTGGTTGGAACTAGACGCTGTATAAAGGTTGGAGATCACTGATCTAAACCACGGGTCTAAAACCACTCGAAACTAATTTCCATGTCTTTGGCTAAAGCTAAATCACATCCCCCAGCTTGTGGTAAAGAAGTGTGGGCTTACTAGTATTTGCATTAGGCATAAATTAGGATTTAAGGGAAGTCACTATTCTTATTAAAAGTGAATGACCACCACTTAAAGACTTACCTGTTGGCTAATTTGTGGACGAAAGCTTGCAACGCTTAACACCTGTTATGACAATTACCAGAAATAGTAATAGTGTTATTTTGCTGAGCACAGTCTGTCATTATCACCAATCTGACATCTACCATGACATGTCGTTTGAATCAATATCAATGTTAGGGTTCTAGTAAAGTGTCACAGGAGGTTTGTACTAAAAGAGTTTCCAAACTAGGATTAGTAAAGAAGCCCTTGTTTTTAAATAGGTATGTGCTGATAACTCTCCGTAACTTGCTAACTATGCTTTGTAACGATATTCATAAACTCTAATGATGTTCAACAAATTCACATAGCAGCAGAAGTGTCACTATTTCTTATAAGGCCTTTTGGTAATGGCACTCACAGATGCGCAATTTCAAAGCACCAAAGAACAAAGTGCTATACCGTTATATAAATACCATCACGTTTCATTTGAGGTACATTAGTAAAGTTCCATAAACTGCACATGAACACAGACACCTTTTTGTAGCTGAGAACTTTTATTTAGTAATGTTGAAAAAGTGAGTAAGAATAAGTTCCAAAAGCAAGAAAGTTAAACGGAGCATTACTAACATCACAGTTCAGTTCATTATCATTTCAAATTTTTCCCATAGTGCTTTTCACAATCACAGTTATCATGAAACACCTTGCAGAAACGTTACAATCTGTGAAAAGTAACTCTGAAACTTTGCTTTGATCCACAGGGCAGCCAAGAAACCTAAGCAGCCTGAAAACCCATATGAAGAAACATCCGATGGAATACCTAACAAAGCCTTCGAGAGTGACAGTGAGCAAACGGGATTTTAAGGAACTGACCAGACAGCAACCTCTCCTACCATGAAAACACAGTGTTAGCAAGAAATTGACTCAATTTCAATGGAACTATTGAAAGAATCTACAGAATTACATTCATAAAGTCACCTATGGTAATATTCATATACAGGTGAAACTTTTTTCTGTGTAAAAAACCTTACGATGCACTACAGTGTATTAAATGTATAAAATACAAAATTAAAAATGTATAAATTGTGTCGAAATGTGTAAATACACTTTTTATCAGCATTATCGAGATGAAACAATGGTAGTACATTTCAGTAGTATCAAAACTAATAAAGCTTTCTGCACCAAAGTGCTGCTGATTTCAATTCAGAATACATTGTTTGGTAGCTTATAGCAAAGTAGAGCAAAAGAGTACAAGAAGTATTAAAGAAAACAACAACAAATAATGAAAAAACTCAATATATCGTGGTATGATACATAACTACTTGTTACTGCAATAGCAGTTAATACATGTGCATCAGCTCATAACCGGCTCTGAATAGAAGCTGCCTTTTTGGTATCCAAGAAATCCACAATCTAATTCAAAATCTATTAAAAGCCCTGACCCTAAAGCTACACTATGTAGGTTTTAGAGACTGTGAGTGCTCTCTGTTGGAAACGTGTAATTGCATGCAGTGTGGGAACACATCTGCTAACATTGGTTGTGAACAGATGAGTCTGATGATGACGAGCATGCAGCAAAGAGTAATTGAAGAGAGCTCAGTCAAAATTTGGCGAAGGACATCAAAGGGTACATGTGAATTGTTTACCATTGTCATTATATCTTTATCAACACAAGACCGATTTTGCATTTGAGACCTGATTGTCCTTCCACTGACCCGGTGAGAGCCAAAAAACTTAGCATAGTGTAGCCTTCAGAGAATATTCACACCAAAAATGGTTCTACATCTAATAATGAATGATAGCAAGTAAGGATCATTATTATTAGCAAGGTAAGCATTTCTCCGTAAAGAATTTGAAGCAGCTGACAGTGTCAAAGAGCTACTTAAACACCTGATTCTTTTTGCTGCTGCTGATTAACACGAATGACTGAGATGGTTTCAGTCAAATTAACATTTACAGAATTCATTAAATTCATCTTTAAATCACGTATGCATTAGAACAGTAAATTACTACAGGGGTTGGACACTGAAACGGAAACACCTGTCATTTTAGTGTGGGAGGTCTCATGGCTAAATTGGACCAGCCTGGTGGCCAATCTTCATTAATTGCACCAGTAAGAGCAGAGTGTGAAGGTTCAGTTAGCAGGTAAGAGCACAGTTTTGCTCTTATGCACCCAACATTATGGGTGACATACCAGAGTTCAAAAGAGGACAGATTGTTGGTGCACGTCTTGCTGGCGCATCTGTGACCAAGACAGCAAGTCTTTGTGATGTATCAAGAGCCACGGTATCCAGGGTAATGTCAGCATACCACCAAGAAGGACGAACCTCCACCAGCATCACGTAGTGACCTGGCCACTATCCTGCAAGAGGAATGGCTTAAAATCCCTCTGACCACTGTGCAGGACGCAGTATATGTCATTCCCAAGACCAACTGACGCTGTATTGGCCGCAAAAGGAGGCCCTACACCATACTAATAAATGATTGTGGTCTAAAACCAGGTGTTTCAGTTTCATTGTCCAACCCCTGTACCTCGTTTGCTTGGAACAAGCTGAGCTCAATACGACATGGACTTGTAGTAGATGCGAAAGTAGAAACTTTTCTGTTCTGTGTTGTTTTCCTGGTCCACACAGATTGTGGTCTGTTTTGTAGTCTGGATAAACCAACCTCGGTGTGCGGCTGACTCGAAGTGACGCACATCGTCCTTCGTAGTCGTCATGTAGAAGACGAAAGGCCAGTTATTCTCGTCATCCTTGCAGATTTTCCTCAGCTGTATTTTTTTTTCACAGCACTAAAACATTGGACATAAAGAGCTGTTAGAACACGGATCGGGACATAGACGAATACCATAATGAGGTCATTACGGACTGAATAGTTGATGTATATGAGGAATTCTCGGAAACCCACTCCATAATGCACCAGTGATATTTATTTGGTAGAAGTTACTAAATTTGTCTCGCATTTAGGCAGTGTTGTAATAATTGGGTCTGTATCAGGGACCTCCAGGCCAGGGGGGCCAGAATCCCATACGGTTTACTGTTCAAATGCACCTCATTCAACCCACCATTTTTCAGATAGTGGGTGAGCAGGGAAATCCTCAAACTGTGCTGAACTCTGGCTCTAGCTCATCTATTGCTCTGTAGTTGATTGCTTTGTTGTTTTGATATACCCCGCATCTGGGGCTGTGTAACTGGCTTTTTTTTCAATACAGAGCTTTAAACCACATGGTGTGTGAAGTTGGTTAGGAAGTTTTACTTCAGACCGCAGTGTAACGTATGTCAAGCCCATGTCAAAGTTAATTTTGCCGGTGACTCGGCCCCATTTAGCCTAGAATGCTACAGCACTAGCATGGCAGCTAACATTCCACCCCCGACGCCATTAAGGCGCCATGGAGTGCTAACTGGGACATATTCGAGTTTGCCTTGGCTGTGGGTATAACTGAAGTGTAATGGGTAGCAAATGTTTATCATCACACTTTAACTCACTCAACTGAGGAGCGAGAAGATGTTAAAGCGATTCTGGATGCTTTGGAGGTCTGCTTCAAGCCCGCAAAGAACATGATCTGTGAGAGATACATGTTTGGGAGTTGCAAGCAAGAGGAAGAGAATCCATAGACAGTTTTGTGACCAGACTGGGAGAAAAAGCAGCGAGACGAGCTCGTACTGGGTGTGGCAAACGAAAGTACAGGTCGCAGGCTGTTAAGAGAGAAGAATTTAACACTGCTCAGTGCGCCGGACATGTGTTGTGCGTCGAAACAGATATCCATATGAGAGCAATGGACGTAGCGGGCCCCACAAGCGACGTTGCTCAGCAGAAAAGAGATTCAGATATTGGGGCAAAGCACATTCGAGGGGTAAGGAATGTTGTCCAGCATATGGTAAAACTTGGAAATCCTGTGGGACAAATAACCACTTGCAAAGGTGTGCTTAAAGAGGAAGACAAAGCCAACTGAAGGGAAGCTGTACTGTAGTGGACTCGGACAGAGTATCTGATGATGACATATACATGTATGAGTCAGTTGGTGCGTTAGAGGCAGACGGGAAGAAATGGGTCGTCACATTAAGACTACACAACAAGCCACAGACTCAGAGGCCACAAAGACAAATGAGCTACAAAGGCAAAATGAAGCTGGCACCCTCCACACCTCTCCGCTCCAGCAACACCAAACTAAAGCTATACTCCGGTGAGATACTGAGCTCCGTGGGTATCTTTGACACTGAATGTGTGGTGCGTAGGAAGAAATCATTTGCCAATTGAAATTGGGCTCATGCAATTCAGGATTCCTGAAGACATAGTCACAATGGAACACCTGCAGTCGGCACCAGTAGAAGATGAGAAGATACAGTGATGTGTTTAACTCACCTGGTTCAGGGAGTATTCATTTTGAGCCGGACCCTGGTTTGACTCCATTACAGTGCGTCGCTCGCTATACTCCTATCGCAATGAAGGCAGATGTTAAAGCCCAGCTGGATGGGTACCAAGCTGATGGCCATATTGCAGATGTCACCGCGCCAACAGATTGGATCAGTAACATGGTAATAGTAAAAAAACAGGCAAACTGAGAACATGTTTGGATCCCAGGTTTTTGAACAGCGCCCTGAAAAGATCACACTATGGTATGCCAACGCTGGATGAACAAGCTGCCAAAGGCAAGGATCTTCACTCGGGTAGATGCCAGACATGCATTCCTTTAGCGCAGACTGGATGATGAAAGCAGCTTTATGACCACCTTCTGGACTCCATGGGGAAGGACCCCGCTGGCTGAAGCTACCATTTGGTGTCTCTGTGGCAGCAGAGGCATACCAACGCAAGCAACACGAACTCTTAGCTGGACTGAAAGGTGTCGAGCCCATTGCTGATGACATCCTGGTTGTAGGGTGTGGACATGTAGATAAAGGTGACCGTGACACCAAGCTCTTGGCTTTGATGGAGCGCTGCCAGGAGGTCAAGATTGCAATGTTTGCTGGACAAGGACACGCCCTGGCACTGGTTGTATGAAGCAGCGGTTAGCGAACTGGAAACCTTGGCTACACCCACACCAGCGTTGCGCTACTATGATGACGCTAAGTCTGTCACTGTGCAAAGTGTACAACCTCGGGGCCCGAAATGTTCATCAGCAACACTCTTAGCAGAGCCCCGGCCGAATTCAGGGGCAAGGAACCTGTATACCAGCGACATGCAATCTGCTCTATGCAGCAAGTATAAGAAGATGCAGAGCACAACAGCCAAGTAGACTACTTGAATGTAAGTGACCATCAACTAGATCAGTTTAAGCTATGCATAACCATAGGCCATAGCCATAGGATTATCTTCTGGTGTTGGACCACGACTCTGGGACTTCTGGGAGATAAATCTACTTCCTGGCTTGTCTGCAGAAACAGTGATCAAGCATTGTAAGGCCCAGTTCGCCTGGCACTATTTTTAAACTAGCCTTGCGATTAAAATTAACACTTTTAAATACAAAGGTAGTTTAAAAACGGACTATTGGTGTAGTAATGTTCTACTAAGAATTAACACTGGCTTCCTAGCAAAATGCACAGCTGATCACTAAACCAAAGACTGATTAACATAAAAGGCAAAAGACTAGCATTTCATTTGATGTACTACCTTTTATGTAGTATTCTATAGGGCAGCATTATTTCCTTTTGCTTTATCAGTTCAATAGCACTCAACATTTTTTGTCCATCAGTGTTCTCTCACTGTATTACTCTTGATCCATTGTGCAAATGGCCTTTCAACCATTAGACCATTTTACATTTTAGGCCTTTAGCTGACGCTGTTATGCAGAGTGACTTACACGGTCAATCTTTTTACAGGTAGGCCAGTGTAGCATTTACTACCTAGACTGGGATATGAACCCCCATCTCCCACATGGGGTGGTAGCTCTCTGGTGGGTAGTGGTTGGTGAGCCACGCCAACCTTTCATAATTGGAAAATACCTTTAGTAATTGGAAATCAGAGATCACAATGGGTATTCCTTCCCTACTGGTACATGTTACCAAGTGAAACCAATGTTAGGTAGTGGCCTGTGACCCTACACATCCTTTTCACCTGATGTTAGTTGGGTGTCGTGTGTCCTGATGACTAAACTAAGTAGGTGGCTTACATTTACATTTTTGATTTAGTGTTAACGTCATGAAGCCTATCGGTCGCTGTCCAAAGAAAAACAGGTATCTCCAAAACTTTACAGGAGAGGCCAAAAACCTCATTGAATTTGAATGGAAGTCAATGGAACCAGCCGTCTTTCCAAGCTGTTTTGTGCCATTTCTATTGGTCCTTTCTTCATGAAATTTCCACACAGTGTAAAGGGCAGCTCATGTGATCAAATGAGGCATAAAAGTGAAAATCATCAGAAATGGAGATACATGTTTTTCTTTGGACAGCGACGAAGCAAGCTAATTCTTAGTTAATGAAATGAACAATGAACAATCAATGAATTACAGCTTACCTCTGCTTTCAGAACGACTTTCTGATTCTCCATTGTGCATTTCAGGAACTTGCACGTGTCAGAGAAGTTCAACACAACAGGCATACCACTACCCAGGTCTGACATTATATTTGATTTGTAGAAGTAGATTGTCATGGGCACTGTAAGACAAGCAACAGGTTTGTGTAAAATACTTTGTCTTTAATGTTGGAAAACAAGAAAATGTGGAATGCTGTGACGGGACGCTGATTCGGTGCTTAGTCGATGAATTCATGTCCTTTTTTTTCAGCAAATCAACACAAATAACATGTAAAATGAGATATTATGAACCTCTGCTGACCTGAGATGGTCCTAGGGCATGCGACAGGTGGTCCATCAGGCTGGCTGGACTTTGTGAGGTTGAGCCAATCACTTCCTTCCTTAGACTTCATTATGCATTCTCTGCGAACTGAAGAAACAGAGGTTCCTTTACTGTAATATCAGCAATCATTAATACGGAATGTATTAATACATAATTAACTATGATAAACTAATAAATTAAAAACACATAGTACGTTTATACAAATAGCACACTTTCAGTATATTAATCATCAAACTTAAGTGATATAGACTTCCGTGTACATTTTAGCCATTTAGCTGACACTCTTATTCAGTGTGACTCACAAGGTTAATCATATTAGGCCAATGTAGTGATAGGAGTCTTGCCTAAGGACTCTTATTGGTATAGCTAAGCATTTGCTTTTTAGACTGGGATTCGAACCCCTGCCTTCCACATAGGGTGGTACACCAGACCCCCCCACCCCACCCCATGGGGTATCCCCTAATTGGCTATGCTGTGTATCATCACTGTCATTTCTTTGGACGATCCCATTGTAAGCATACACAGCGATATCACCTTCAAGCGTATTAGGGAGGAACGTTATTGGGCTTACCATTTGTGATTTGTCTCGCATCAGCTGTTACGACGACTTCATTATAGTTGCACCTGTTAGTGCCGCAGTTGTGGCAGGGGTTGTCAGAATCACAGCCCCTTCCTTTCATAACGGTCAGTCTGGTTTCATTCATGCACACAAGGAGGATCTTCTGGTCTTCTTCGATGTCATCGCTCTCCCATTCGCACACATCTGGCTCGAATCCATTTTCTTGTGCCTTATCCAGACACTCCTTCGTAACCATAGTCATACAGAAGGTCATGTTGATCTTCTCCTTAACACAAGGTTCGAAGAAGTCCGACTCCAGACATTCCAATATATCTGGTTCGATGCTGACTGGATGTGTGACTTGGTGTATAGTCTGGGAACCGAGGGATAAAAAAAACTGTACGTGAGCTTAGATAGCGACAAGCGTAATCTGTAGTGGGAAAAAAAAACCCTAGACACTTTAGCACTTTCAGACGCAGCCTGGATAAGCTTTGATGTCCTTAAAAAATGCCTGTTCACCAAAACCCTGTTAGTTTCATTTCTCTCTATTTTAGTAGGGTTCACAGAACTGAATAGTGTGTGCATGTCTGTGTCTATTGTTTGTGCATAGAGTGAGAACTATCCAACTTGTACATGGGAAATAAAAACAGAACTGATCCAATGGCTTACAAAATGTTGCAAAGGCCGTCAATTTCTGGAACATCAGCATATATCTGTAAAGTACCTAAAGTACAACCCCAGTTCCAACAAAGTTGGGATGCAGTGTAATATGTAAATGAAACGTCAATAAAAACAGAATACAATGATTTGCTAACCTCATAGACCCACATGTTATTAACGATAGAACATCGAACGCATATCAGAACTTATTAACTTGATGGCAGGAACGTAGCTCAAAAAAGTTGGGACAAGGGAAACCAAAGTCTGGAATAGTAAGTGGTGCTAATAAAAAACTGCTGGCGCTTTTGCATCTTTGACTGGGTATAAGAAGAGCCTTTTATAGGGGGTTATATATCAGAGGTTCACCAATCTGAATGCATCTAAGTGGTTGGGATAGCGCAGCGAATAACACCACTACCCGCCAAGTAGCCACCACCACATGTGGGAGACTTGGGTTCGAATACTGGGCTGAGTGACTATGCTGTGCTACACCAATAAGAGTCCGTGGGTAAGACTCCTAACACTACATTGGCCTACCTGTAATATGATTAACCTTGTAAGTCGCTCTGGATAAGAAAGCCAGCTAAATACCGTAAATCTAAGAATTTTTTAAATTATGGCTTTCTGTTTTTATTTGCATTATAGTTCGCATTTTACACAGCGCCCCAACCTTTTTGAAATCGGGGCTACACATGTCCACACCTGACAAGACCCCACCTACATGGACAAGCCTTGAGAATATATTCATATCATGTCTAATACAGTAACACATATGTGTCAGCCTCTTTCTCTTAGTGTATATATTTATTGAAACCCGTATAGAACACTTTTGCCGTTACAGTCATGAGCAGCATCCGATTTTTTTTAGCTTCAAGTTACAGTTTCAGTGAGGGTACGCATTGTGTCTGCAACTCAAATCACACATACAGGCAGAACTTAGTATGGAGCTACACAAGGCCTACATGCAGATGGCCATTTCGGCCAGATGAAGGAAACCCCCTATAGCGTTTCAGGCAGCATTAAGCCAAGGCTGTATATTGATATTGCCATATAATGGCTTACTATGTCTAAACAGAATGTAGGGGGCGTCCTATAAAGACATTTACATATAGTTGATTAATCAGATTCAGGTGTATGGCTTAAGCTCTGACCTCGTTTCTGTGCCAGCGTATGACTGAAAGTACTCACCAGCATGGGAGACGGTGAATTTGCCAGCATATCGGCAAACTTGTCTGGAGGCAAATTCTGAGTTTCCACATTGTTTATCTTCAGGAGTTTGTCTGTCTTCCTGCAGAATGGAAGAGGTAGACAAACCATGACGTCATTACAATGGCTCAGTACAGCGCATGCCACCGTGTGTAACATGCGGATATTGTACAAGTCTGGGGACAAAATTTGGGTATCACAGGTTTCACAATGTACCATTCATTCCCCAGTGCAGACAGTGTATAAACAGAACCGTAGCCGTTAAACCTGCACATTTACATGTATGTGCCTTTTCAGTGTACGCCAGTTTAGCTTCATTCCCTTCACATTCGGTAAAGCGAAAAGGCCATATAAGATCTAAACCCCTTTACAAATGATACACGATTCACAGCCATCGATAAGAACAGGGCTCATTTACATGTATCAGTGTTACAAGGCCAATACCGAGAACAGCTTGCTTAATTCCGAGAAAGAATAAGAACAAAGCAGAAGCAGGTCTTTTTAAATCTTCGGCCAGCGGTGTCACAGCATGTGTACATGCATGTTGGAGTAAAGCAGGTTACAGCATGTCCACGTGCGGGCTGATGTGAGATGTGCTGTCTCTATTTCAAGCAGTGTGTTTTTTTTCTAGTGAGCATGCAAGCTGATTTAGGGGCAGCGTTTGGATCGGTACAAGACTATTATAGATTGCTATAAACAAATTAATGATACTTCTTATTCATGTGCTTGCTTAGTATATCGTCGCTGTCCAAAGACAAACAGGTATCTCCAAAATGGCAACTTTACAGGACAGGCCAAAAACCTCATTTCATTTGAATGGAAGTCAATGGAACCGGACGTCTTTCCAAGCAGTTCTGGGCCGTTTCTGTCAGTCCATTCTTCATGAAATTCACAGCCAGTGTAAACAGCAGCTCAAGTGAACCAATGAGGCATAAAAGTCAAAATCAACAAAAATGGAGATACATGTTTTTCTTGGACAGCGACGATATGTTGCATATACATCACACTAACTGGGGCTGAATAACTTAAAGGAGAATACCTAATTGCGATTTCAATGACTGCAAATGCAAAACGCTTATTGCCTATAAAAGCTTCAGGTCTCCACTTAACTGCCAGTTTGCACGCTCTGCATTATTAGGTTTAATTTACTAGTACTAGTTATACTTGTTATTCTTATGAATATGAATAATGTATTAGGTATAACTAGAGCTGCAAGCTCATGTGAAAAACACACACTCCTTCAAACTGTAATTTTGATATAATAAAAGAGTTGACTTGAATGTTTCCTTTTCCCGTATTTAATTCCAACTGTAATGTACTCAATAAACACTGGCAGTTATTTAACCTTTTAGGTGGCCTGGACTTGGGCCAAAAGCCGAGACATAGCTCAGTCTCCTTAAACTGCTTTCCAAGAATTTACCGAATTACTTTTCAGGGTTTATTTTAAGGTTTATATCGTCGCTGTCCAAAGAAAAACAAGTATCTCCAAAACGGCGACTTTACAGGAGAGGCCAAAAACCTCAATTTTAATGCAAGTCAATGGAACCAGATGTCTTTCCAAACACTTTTGGGCCATTTCTGTTGGTCTATTCATCATGCAATTCTCACACAGTGTATACAGCAGCTGGCGTGTTCAAATAATGCATAAAAGTCTAAATGGACATACGTGTTTTTAATTGGACAGCGACAATATGATCTGTGCTGATCTGGGCTTATTTACAAACCCAGTGGATATACACAAAGCACTGACCTTGATGCAAAGTAACTGGTCCTGCATGGACGCCGAAATTGGTGTATCAACAGTTTAAGCGTGTAAACATAAATAGTTAGCTATATAAACACTCTGAGAGGCATGGATGATGAAATGGGCCGTCGTGCTTACCTGGCAAAATGACTTGGTGTATGAGTCAGAACATTCTTTACTTCATAGTGGTGTTTCCCATCAATCATGGTATGAAGCAGGGAAATCCCCCCATACACGATATTGTCCTAGAAGAGTATGAAAAAAATTCTCACAACAGTTTCACATCATCCCTAGCGGCAGAAAGAAAGTTAGGTGAAGTTTTTCTAAAATATTTAATTAGCCACAAACAACCAAGTAGGAGATTTGTAGAGAGGGGGATTATATATGATTTGTGCTATGCACTAGTGTTCAAAAGTTTGAAATCGCTGTTTGGAATAAGGCAGACCCAATAAATGTGTAAACTGATTATAATTTGATGCTATTATTCTATAGACATTTACCAAATGCTCAATGCTAAATGGTACATATAATATAGTCTCTGTCCGATGAAAACCAAGTACCTTCAAAATCTCAAAAACCTAATTTGATTACAATGTAAGAATGTACAATGTAAGGTTCAAGCAATTTTGGACTATTTCTGTTGGTCCGTTCATGAAATCATGAACACACAGTGTGAACAGCAGCTGCTGTGGTCCAACAATGCATAAAAGTAAAAAATCAACATTGAGATACATGTTTTTCATTGGGCAGCGATGATATAACATAGCATAACATATGACAACAGACCAGACTATACAAAAAACATGCATTGCTGTACCTGTTCCATGTTGCTGTCTTGGTGGCAGCTAACAACTCCGGTAGAGCAGCAAGACCTCACTCGCATATATACACACGCATATGTGGCAAGACAGTGGGCAGGGCCTCACTACATCATTTTTTTTCAGAGGTTACGTCATCAGATTGTAGGGCTTTCTTGAGAAAAGAGGAAGTAGAGCATAGCCGCGGGGGGGAAGAGGCAGCTGTGCCAGCGACACACACACACAATGTACCTCTGTTTTAAAAAAGGAAGCTCTGCTATGGGTGAAAGTACATATGAAAAAAAAAAACAAAAAAACAATGACCTGAACTAGACATTGTAATATGATGCATCAATCTGGCCATTTATTGTATTGAAGTAGTTCATCTTTTCTACTCCTCCCTCACTTCACAATACCACAGCACTGCTCATTTCTCCCCGTGGGAGGATAAGATACCCAAACAACAAGAAACGTTTGTGAATATGACAGGGCCGGGGAGGTTTTGGTGTGGTGTGGAGGAGGAGAGGGTATGTCAAGCCTATACCAGAAGAGAAACAGCGTGTAGCCGCGTTGCAGAAGCAGGAAATAGCAAAGTACTTGTAACACCGGTCTACAGAGATTAATCCAGCAAGATCAGCCTGCAAATATGAACACATTAGTATCCACTGGCCGGTCCTGGCTGAGGCTCCAGTTTAACTGGTGTACGTCTCGGCTGTCGGAGTAATACTTGTGGTCTTGGCTGGACGGAAGGTCTGTTTGCTGATGTTTATGTGAACCCCCAGCTTTCTGTATGGCTGATGTTGTTTTGGTATGAATGGGGGCGCACTACTGTTAGGAACGGCGTGTAGACTTATGTAATGAGAGAACGGGACATAACCGGTGCCTGAGCATGTGTGTCCCACTCCAGCCTTGGCCTAACTTAAAGGAATGTGGTGTTCAGCACTGACTGCTGAAATGATCAGTTATATCTTAGTAGAGAACCCAAGCATGTCCATCTCAAACCCTGGAGAAAAGGATGGATATGGATATGCCCCTCAATAAAACCCTCAATAAAAATTATCTGCAGTTTAAAATGAGAAATAATTGCATGTTTGTATACCTCTGTGTTTATAATTCTATCTTATGGACTATTTGTTGTTGTAAATTACAGGCCCTCATGTGGGAACTTAAGTGGGCCACCGCCGCTGCCCAGTTATATATAACTTTCATTCTAGTGAGGAGTAGCACGAAGCGGCCGCATACAAAGGAAATGTCGCAGCGATGAAAACCACAAGCTAGTGTGAGACTGCTGACATTCTTAGGTGGAGGTTTGAACTTGTGCTTTAGAAACAAACCATACCTGCTTCTATCTCCTCCACCCTGTGAGGATGCTGATTGTCTACAGAGAGGCATTGTGTACTGTCCATGAGTCCAATATACAAATTCCATTTAGGTTTTAACCCCAAAGAAAACCGGAGGTGGTGAAGTAAGCTGGAGTGATGGGGGAATTTGTGGGTAGGGGTTTCTTGCAAGTGTCTGGTATCTTTGTTGGTTGCTTCCTAGCACATAAACGAACTGTATGTAGTGTGACTATAAAGTAGATGATCTCTCCTATGGTGTAATGGTTCTGAGAAATGATATTGGGGGAGGGGAGGGGCGTAGTGTGGCTTACTTGCAAGTGACTGGTTTCTTTGTTGGTGGCCTTCTAGTAATTTGGAGATATGTAAATGACCTGTATGTAGTGTTATGTTCACAGACTGATGTTATGTAGTTGAAAATTGGACCTTTATTCTGGAAGTTGGAAACAGAGAACATAATGCACATGTGGGGCATGTGTGCTTGAGGAATGACCCGTTGCATGATTTTCCAGAGTCAGTTCAAATACTGTTCAGGGATCAACGTATGGATCAAAAGAAACAATGGTCCGAATTTTGCATATAAGCTGTGCTCAGTCGCTTGAGGCTCAATAGCTTTTTCATTGCAGGTGAAAGGAAACTGTATATTATAACTGTATATACATACAAATAATAATAATAATAACAGTGAACTGAGAGGGTCCTAAAATAAAGATTTAATGCATCACAATGGTGACATACAAGATTTATTAAATTTATGTTTTTGTCTACAAGTGGTTCATACTTTCACTCTTCCCTGGTCTTTATTACTACTACATCTCCAACACAGTCACTGTACACTTGTGGACAAGAACATGAAACGTCAACGAGCTGATTTGTGGAAGGCATGTTAAGCATACACCAAAAAAAAAAAAAAAAAAAAAAAAACAGGGCGTAACCTAGTTATAATATTTACCGGAATTCCACTTAAGAGTGACATGAAGGTGGTTAAGAACAGCCCACATCTAGAACGACAAAGCAAATGCCATAGTGACTGAAACCACTGCTCACTCTACATGTGGGCCTCAGAAATAAACCATACCTGCTTCTAGATCTTGCTTTTGTACTGACACTGTTGAATTTTCTACACACATGCATTCTGTAATGTCCACAAATTCCAATATTCGGGATTTACTGTGCATGCGAAAACAAGTAGCTTTAATTGTACTGTAGCTGACATCATACAGGAGTTTGGGAAGTAAGCTGACCCGATGCTCACTGCCTGAGCTCTCTTTTGGCATAATGGTTTTGAGAACAGATACTGGGGGATGTGTCGGAAGGCAGCGTGGCATACTTGCAATGGTCATACTTGACTGGTTACTTTATTGGTTCCCTTCTATAAATTTGGAAATACATAAATAAAGTGTATGCAGCGTGGTGTCTGCTGATCAGTGTTACATGTCCTCTTCAAAGGCACTGAGATCACTGAAAAGTACATGAAAGTTGGGCCTCTCTTCTGGAAGCTGGAAGCAGAGAACACAACACAGATACTGAGCACATGGAGTACGTATCGCCACGGTTCACTCTGTTCACTCTACATGCTCTTACTTTCAACAGTAAATTGGAAAAGACAAAGTATCTATTTATTAAAGAAGCAATGTGTAAGATTCAGGGGGGTCTATTAATAATAGATAGATAATAGATAATAATACAAACCCATGTTTTTTATTAGTGTAGAATGGCTTGGGTCTAATAATAATTGTGTTGGAATTACCTTAGTAGGACCCATTCCAACAGAGCTCACTACACTTGCTTGGAATGGACATATTGCACATATGCATTATGTTTTGCATTTTTTGCAGCAGCTTAAATTTGGTAGTACTGCAGCACTGACTGGAAGACGTCCTAGAAATATGTCCTACTGCAGCGCATATGTATTTGTAGCTCTGTACATAAAAATGATAAATGAATATTGGCAGTAAGTGGAAATAGTAAGCTTGTATGGAATTAGCATTAAATGTACAACACTGTAGAAAATACAACATTAGAGATATTATGCTGTACTAATGATATGAGCATGGTTGATAAACTATTAGAACATTGTTGCTGGATGACCAGTTTTCACAAACATACAAGAAAGGAAGAATTCTTACTTGATTCTAGTAGATTGCAATCTGCAGCCCTACCACTAGAGGTTACACACTGCTCCTTTAAATTCACTTATTCATTTTTTAATTATGATTTTTATATCTGCATTATGCTATTATGCTTTTAAAAAGCTTTTTTTTACTATATATAATTATGGAGCATTATGTTAATTATTATAATAACTATTGGCATAAAATACTGACGCTGATGGACAACACTGAGGGGCTGCCAGCCCAGAGGAATCCTCTACAGGACTCTCAGGACTACACACACTCAATTCAACAAGTTAAAATATCTACCTCTTAATCCTTAATCCTCCTAATCAATCTCTGTCTCTGTCTATCTCTCTCTCCTTCTTTCTCTCCTTCCTTCTTTCTCTCCTCTTCTTAGTTAGCACTAGAATTTCTCCGGAGTGATCACATCAGAATCCCCAGGCACCTGAGCATCAGCGTCAACGTGGGTCTCCTGCCCTGTTTCATCACCCGGCATGACCATAACCTTTACACTGACCAGCGTCTGGCTCTGATCATGAACTCTATCTTGCAGTTACTCCCTCCTGGACTAATCAGACTGGATCTAATCAGACTGGATCTAATAGATGTTCTTCTCCTGCTAGTTCTGTCTTTCTCGTCTCATCCGGGTTCGACCTGAGGAGGGTGGGTTCCGCCCTTGAGCCTGGTTCCTCTCGAGGTTTCTTCCTTCTCACGGAAGTTTTTCCTTGCCACTGTTGCCTCTGGCTTGCTCAAGGGGGGCTTGGACCCGGTTTTTCCCCACCCCCCCACCCTCAAATATCTGTACATTAACTTTGTGTTTTTTTCTTTCCTTTTCTTTTATATAACAAACTGATTCTCTGTGAAGCTTCTTTGAGACAACATTGGTTGTAAAAAGCGCTATACAAATAAACATTGATTGATTGATTGATTGATAAAATAAAACTGTAAGTTTCTCAAATGTGTTTTTATGAATATGACATAGAGACATGTATTCTAATGTACAGAGCTGATTGAAACTTAGCCTTATGTAATGTATTTTGAAATGTTTTCTTATGTTATTAACGTTATTTGGACAAAACCCAGTCAATAACACACTCACCCATCTTCTTCATGATGCTCTGCTTGAACAGTTCTCTCTTTGAATGTGTTTGTGAGACAGAGAACGAGGCAGAAAAAGGGGAAATCTGATATGCTTACCTCGTGCCAGCATGCTTTCATAACTTGGTAGATTGGATCTGTGGCCAGTTGAGGTCTATATAGGCGATGGCCCTGCAACACTCTCTCTACTACACGGGCGTTATCGTAGTGCTCATAGGGCTGCTTGCCTAGACTGTACACCTCCCACATCAGCACACCTACGTGAAAAGAATTCATCATTATCATCCCTGGGATAGCCATGCTCATTGCCATCAACACGATCATTACTAACATTGTAGTATTTGACGTAGTTGTTATGACCATCGAGATCCCAAATATTGGCCTAAGGATTGAGGTTGAAATGACACAGCACAGATCCTTCATGAGTCATCCCACATGATTTCTCCACTGAAGAAAGGGTATGGTGCAGATTTCAGCTCAAATCTAGAAGGCCATCAGGCCTCATGCTGTTTCTTTGAGTGCTTATTGTAAAGAAAGTGTGACCGCAATGTGTAGCGGTGATTTTAAGCAGAACAAGTTACTGAAAAAGAAGAACCAGCTAAAGAGAACCATGGAGTAGGGGTGGGGTTTAAAAGCAATACTTTGATATCATCAGCTTTGACATCATAAAGCCAATAAGCATTATAGATGTCCTGCCTAATTGTTGGCTGCAGCTGTGAATGTAACTCTCACAGGGTTTCATATTTCCAACGTTGATTGCACAGCCCAAAGCTGGGCTCATCAATGCATTTGGATTAGATCCGCCAGCAGCTTTCAATAATACAAGGCAACAATGCGCATGTGCTGTAAAACCCACTGTGGTGCATGACTTGTGGGCATGTGCACTCACACAATACTTAATATTTAATATACATGCAGTGATTTCTGATTGTTGACATCAATGGGCAATATTTGTATCAGCTGACGGTGTAAACAAATCAATTACTAAAATACTGGCAGATTATAAATTAAAAAAGTTCCAACTGTGTTAACACAAAGCTCAGTAGTATGGTTCATAATTGCCATAGACTGGGTCTTTGGTCATAAAACTGCCCAATGAGACTCATTGTGAGCTTTAAAGACCTCCTCCTTATATCTACATTACATTTCTATTTGATCAGCTGACCAGCTCCACCTACCATATCGTCGCTGTCCAATGAAAAACAGGTATTTCCAAAATGGCAACTTTACAGGAGAGGGCAAAAACCTCATTTGATTTGAATGGAAGTCAATGGAACCAGACGTATCTCCAAGCGGTTTTGGGCCATTTATGTTGGTCAATTCATCATGAAATTTCCACACAGTGTAAACATCATATCATGTGATCAAATGAGGCATAAAAGTAAAAATCAACAAAAATGGAGATACATGTTTTTCTTTGGACAGCGACGATATTCATTGTTGCATATTGCTGTAGTTGTAGTTCTACAGTTACAGACTGTAGCCCATCTGTTTCTCTGTATACTCTGTTATCCCCATTTCACCCTGTTCGTTAAAGCCACCACAAAGCAGGTATTATTTGGATGGTGGATCATTGTGCCCTGCTGTGATGCCTGCTCTCTGGTGGACCGAGGCTAAAGGGGATTAACAAACTATGTAGAGGAACAGATGGACTACAGTATGTAACTGAACAAGCGTTACTATATGGTAAGTAGAGCTGATAACATGGACATTGAGTATAGATGTAAGGAGGTGGTTGATCAGTTCATGTGTCATTAATATAACACTGGTAAGATTTTTAGTATAAAACTTTTTGAAATGCACTAAAATGACCAAGAGAAGGTGAAGAAATAACAGTTCTGACCGTATAGCTACCAAAGTTAGCATGCTAACTAGCTAGTCCTGGCCCATCCTGTTTCGCATTACCACTTTGTACCTGAAGTGAGTAACTCTTGTGGTATGTTGAATCGGTCCAACACATGAACATTAAGGTGTTGCCAATCGTGCTGAAGGTTTGTTTGTTTATCTAAGGACGGGCAGCCAATGAAAGGAGGAGTAAACGCAATGATGGCTGAGATTAGCTTACAGACTGCTCCCTCAGGACAAAATCTGAAACATGTAAACTATGTTGACAGCACCAGCACTGGCCCTTGTTCGGGCAGTGTCTGAGCTCGTGGTGAGTTTTAGGCTCTAAACTTCCTACTAGCTGGAATATTATCCAACGGAACACTAAGCACGGTTGTAAGTCGCTCTGGATAAATGTAAATGTAAATGTTGACAGGGGCTTTACCATTTAGTCTAATGGTTTTTGCAA
The DNA here is from genome assembly GCA_024036415.1 of Prochilodus magdalenae. Taxonomy (NCBI): domain Eukaryota; kingdom Metazoa; phylum Chordata; class Actinopteri; order Characiformes; family Prochilodontidae; genus Prochilodus; species Prochilodus magdalenae. Next base: position 193,193 of record JAMWET010007053.1, on the reverse strand, counting down.
TATGTTTTAATTTACCACTTCAAATAATTCTATAATTGTTTTAAAATAGATTATTTTGCCATCTAAGTCAAGGAATTGGTCCGATACTATTAGTACTGGTGCTAATAGATAGCCTTGCCCAGCCCTACCCGAAGAGACAGAATTTTAAATTCTTAAAAAAATGTTTTTTGTGGACCAGTGCTTATAAACTCCCTGGACAGGAATTTGGTCACCTCTGTGATGTTCTGGTGGTGTCGTAATTATGCAGAAATGGGCTCTTTTATTTGAGATGACAGTAAATTTGCTTATGTTGACATGCTGGACAACCAGCTTTTGGCTTTTCCCCATCATCTTACTGAGGAACGTTAGATTTCTAACCCTGTATTCCAAGCTGAAAACTCTGGAGTTCACAGCAAATGTGACCGATTGAGATGATCATTCATGAGCATTCACACGTCTGGACTGGCCTGCCAAACCTGTGGGACTAGCTGAAACAAGCAGTAAAACCCCAGAGAAGGCATCCACCAACTCCACCCAACTGCATAATTCTTCAATGCACTTGACCAGTCGAACAACCGCTATTAGTCGTCCATGTGGACGATATAAATGCTATTAGGTACATTTCAATCACATATAACTCATTTTCTCCTCCAGGGTGTATTTATGTAAAAGCATAAATTAGGTTCTAATGCCAAAAATACAGAATGTGCTATAATGATGCCAGGAAAGATCAAACCATATAAAACGTAATGAGAATAGTGGAACAAACCAAAAGCCCACACGTCAGACTTGCTGCTAAACTTGGTGTAGTTCAAAACCTCCGGGGCTGACCATTTCACCGGAAACTTGGTACCTGCAGAACTGGTATACTGATCATCCAATACGTATCTACAGATAGGAAACGAGCACAAAAATAACCATGCATGCAGACCTCAGCGTACCACCCATCCCTGCACATGCTCAATTGGAGAACTTACCTCAGATATATATATATATAAAGTGTCCCAATAACATTTATACCAATCATTTAAAAAATATTGAAGTAATCACATTACAGTATAAACATTGAGAGTGGGAGTCAGAGGGAATGAGAGACACACATTCTTTGAATCAGATATCTATAATGCATTATAAGTGCCGTTGTAACGATCTATAAGTCTTTATAATGCTTTATAATACTATACATAGGCCTTTGAAGCTGTGCATAAAGGTTTATAAACACACCCATAACAACCATATAAGGCCTCATAGCACATAAAGTGACATAATGCATTATAATGTATATGTCATTTTGTTATTATAACAAATACCTGGTGAAACCGGTATCATAACGCTTATTAACTACTGATGCGCTCATTTGCATAATGCTTTATAAGAATCCACAGTGAGGCCACTCTAATAAACACTTATAGGCCATCCTTACAGACCGTAGGTAAAGTGATGTTATGGATCAGCTCTATTAAAAATAAAGCATTATGTAAATGAATGTATTAAGATTTATGATACAGGCCTATTATACCTCTTTGTGCTACGAAGCCTTATAATGCGATGTTATGAGTGATTATGAACATTTATGTGCAGTTACAAAGGCTTATGTAAAGCATTATAAGACATTATGAATGCTTCATAGATCTTTATGAATGCACTTATAATGCATTACGGACACCGGACTCATAGAAAGTGTTACTAGATCAGTCAATTACTCAAGATCTGTTTGGCAGATGTTTGGTTACTGTAGGAAGTGGTCACATGGCTACATGGCACATACATAAACTTGCTTTGACAACTGATATAGCCCTACGTAAACATTTATAAATGCTTATCCCATGTAATTCAGGGCTCCTGATTGGCTGTCCTTATTTTTCCTTTCATGTTTATTTTTTATCTCCTCCATGGCCTGGGCCTACCCAGACAGGCCACAGGCTTATCCAACAGAATGAATAAAGAATATTTTAATTAGGGGAATTGGTTTAGATAATGAAATTTGGTGATTGTCTCAGAAGGGGCAATTAGCCCTATAGATGGCCAGATCATGGTGTATAGCTTTTTTGACGGGTGCTTTTGACATTCCAAATGATCTAACCCAAAGCTGGTTTAAAAAATGGCTCCATACAATGTGCACCCAAAACTGTCTGGTGCATTTCCATTGCCTGTCTATAGCCCCAGGACCCATAAGCAGGTTAAAGCACACCAACTTGTTCCAATAGACTTCATCTGTCTTAAAGGCTGCCTTTTGTCACTTAGACATACCGCATAGCTTTCTAGTTGTGTCATCACACTTTCATGGGTGAAACATGAAACCACTGACACTGTATCTTAATGTACATCACAGTGACATAACGCTGATGATGCCATGTAGCTTCATGTACTAAATGTTTACTAGCTTGATATGGGAAGTCATTATCAGCATAGCATCATCTGCACTGGGGCACACAACAAGCTACAGAGTCTTCTCAAGCCAGAAAGAGTTTGAGGTTGACATTTTATGCCAAGTGTTTGAGGTTGACATTTATTAAAATTATTATTTACAAGTGTTTATGTAGCTTTGTGTAAGAAAATTATATGTCCTCCCAAAATATGTAACCTGAAACATATATTATAAAGGTATATAAATGCCAACTTTACAGGAGAGGCCCAAAATCATATAACTTTAATGTAAGTCAATGGAACCAGACATCTTGCCCAACAGTTTTGGGCCATTTCTGTTGGTCCATTCATCATGAGATTCTCTCTTAGTGTAAACAGCAGCAAATGTGTTCAAATGATGCAGAAAACTAAAAAAGGAGATAAAAAAGTGGAGATACGTGTTTTTCATTGGACAGCGATGATATATACATCTGTAGTTTTGCCAGTTTCTACACCAATGCAACTACATAACAGAAATCATATTTACCTCTCTCTCTCTCTCTCTCTCTCTCTCTATGTATATATATATATATATATATATATATATATATATATATATATATATATACACATATATATAGAGGTAAATATGATTTCTGTTATTTAGTTGCATTGGTGTTAAAACAGGGAAAACTACAGAACCAACAATGTGTAGTCTGACTGACTTTCTCTGGGGTAACAAGGAATACGGGGTTCGCTTGATTTTCTAGTGGACCAGTCCTGTAAACCAGAGGTTTCACTGGGCATCAGACCAATACTGGGCTACAAATGTTTTCTTCCCAAGTCATAACGGTTCGGAAGAGTACCCTTACTAAAAATCCCGCCACTTTATTAACATTAATGCAAAAATATTTTGTATTTTAGCCTCAGTTAACGTGCAGTATGCCTATTCCTTTATTTCTAATGTAGTTCAGACCTCCTAGCACTTTGGTCTGCGGGATCCAGAATTAGTTGGTATGCATATGAGTGTCATACCTTGCCATTCCGAAGTCAGATACTTTCACAGTAAGATCCTTATCCACCAAACAGTTTCTTGCAGCCTGCATGATGACAGGAAACAGCCATTTTGAATATCTAGTCTGAACTTCTAACTGATATTACTACTAAATGATATGACTTGTGAAGGAGCGGACCGAAACTTCTTGTTATGAAACTTTTTTAGAATTTAAAAGCCACTTTATTTATGTATATATATTCAATTTAGCTCAGTTTAATTCAATTTAGCTCTAGTAATTCATATAATACAATATAATAATTCATATTTTGTATTATTGCAAGAGTTCCTTTTCCTGGCTTCTGGAATCAAAGTCACTGTATGGGATTGACTCTTGTCAAAATCAACATAATCAATAACTAAAGCTCCAAAATCTCTGGAACTTAACAATGTGCTGGTGCATGTGCTCTTACTAGATCTCTGTGAATGAATTGTTGGTCCTCAAGGTAGACCATAGCCTCACACACGTTCAGACACATGTTAAGGAGCTGGGGAGGCTGAAGCTCTTTTCCGTGGCTCCTGAGGTAATCCAGCAGACAACCGTTACTCATGAATTCTGTCACGATGTAGATGGGAAAACGCTCAGTACATACACCATGGAGCCTCACTAGCTTGGGGTGCCTCAGTTTCCTGTGAGCAGACGCAAGATAGATAGATAGATAGATAGATAGATAGATAGATAGATAGATAGATAGATAGATAGATAGATAGATAGATAGATAGATAGATACTTTATTGATCCCAGAGGGAAATTCAAGATGTATGTGTAACGCACACACATGCACACACTCAACCATATACAGCTCTGGAAATAAATAAGAGCCCACTCCAGATTCTTCTTAACTCAGCATCTCCACATGTACAGCAGGTTCTTAGTGAGAACAGAAGGTTGGGTTCTAGCTTTACAGGCAGATACAGTGAGCTTCTGGTTCATAAGAACAAGGTCAAGCAGCAAACACACAGGACAACACAGCTACAGACTGGCAGAGGGCCAAACCCACTCTCTACTGACCGTGATGAGCACCACCTCATGTCACTTAACCACCATATGACGACAGAGAGACTGGCGAGCGGTGGCTGGGGTGAAATGCACAGTGAATATACAATATACTTTTCAGATCATATTTAAGGTATTGTTTATGTTTTATTACAATTGACACTGCCATTCTGCAATATTTGTTTCTCTTTGGACAGCGAAATACATTATACACTATACCATAAATAGACTATACTATAGACCTCAGTGTACACTGTGAGGTTTATTAAAAGTGTAATAATATGTGTTTGCTAAATATGTGATAACACAGAGGTGCCACAATTGTTTCTAGAATGGGAATTATCCAGTTTGAATACTCTGTACACCCACATATGACATTTACGGCATTTAGCTGACGCTCTTATCCAGAGCGACAAGGTTAATCACATTACAGGGAGGCCAATGTAGTGTTAGGAGTCTTGCCCAAGGACTCTTATTGGTGTAGCACAGCGTAGTCACCCGGACCGGGATTCAACCCCAGTCTCCCACGTGTGGTGGTGGCTACTTGGCAGGTAGTGGTGTTATCCGCTGAGCTACACCAACCACACATATGAGGATGTAGCTTGATGAAAAGTGGACGAAACCTTTGATGATCTACAACTCGCCATGCATACCTGTATGAAAAGCTTGGTGTTCCCTGCTAACTGGCTAATGCTAGCCAACATTACTGCTGATGACCCACATATTAGATGTATATTCATTAGCTTGTGCACCAGGGGCTGTGCTTGCAGTCAGTATATCGTAAACTTTGTAAAACCGATGAGGCTGAGGGATGCTGCACATCAGAATATTACCAGCAGGAGTAAAATTAAACGGCCATAATTCGTGGTGAGGCCTAATTTGAAATACAGCAAAACTGAATTCTGTTAGTGTGGAACCATCCACCACACACACCCTTTAAGTCCTCCAATTAAACCTGAATCTCAGTACCACCATGATCCAGTGTCACCATGACTCTAAATGTAACCATAACCGCACATAGTTCTCGTAAGTACAGCAACAGACAGTCAGAACACACACACACACACACACACACAGGACCACAGACCCCAGTGCTATTAAAATCAGCCAAAGTGGAAAAAGGAAATGGAAGAAGAAGCAAAACCGTGTCACAGAAACCCACATCATGATCTGGGCTTCCTCTATGAAGTCGTCAGACGACATGCAGCCCTCTTTCACCATTTTAATAGCCACTTCGTGCTGGCCTTTCCACACGCCGAGCTGGACCACTCCAAACTGCCCGCTGCCCAGCTCTTTCACCAGCTTCACGTCATCCCGAGACAGCTCCCACCGCCCTGAATGTAATCACAGCATATGCTCAAAAATGCGGAAATGTAAAGAGGTCCTCGTTTATGCAACCTACCAGCTCGGCCTTGTGACCCTAAGTAGTCACTGCGAATGATGAAAAGCACCACATTAAAACCAGAATTGCATGGCTTAAATGGAATTGGTCAGCCACAACCTATTGGTAAGTAAACCATGACAAGTGCAACCTGAAAAAATGACTTGAATTTGAACTTACTCAAGTCAAAAAAAGGCTTAGACCAAACAAGCGGTTTGGATTCATTTCCTTGTAATAGATGATAGCCAGTTTTTTGGGTTGGACCATTGGACCAATATTTATTGTCAGAAGGAAGCAGGTAAGGCGTAGTTAGGCCTCATATGGCCATCTGTCCAATGCTGTAGAAAGTCCTACCTTAAAAATGACTTTTTTAGTTTTTTGGTTTTACTCAGCTCAAAATGACTTTAATTGAAAGAATCATTTGTCCTATTTTTAGGTTAAATAAACCTAATTACTTTGCTTGAAGTCATTTTTTTAGGCTGGGCCAGTAAAACACTGTATCTTAACAAGCTCCAGCTGGGGCCTATCATGGAAAGGTGTTTTCAAAGGTGTCACTGACGTTATGTTACCCGGTAGTGATACTAGCATTCACAAAGACAGCTGCATGAGTACACAAATCTAAGTTGTCTTGCAAATGTCTTTTTTCAAATGTACTATTCTAATTAACTTCTAATTTTATTAGGAAATTAGACATAAGATCTTGGAGTGTAGGAACATGTGTTTCCAGTACAAGATTTCAAAACCATAAAGAAAAGAGGTTCAGTTCTGTTGGGTGTTTACGTATTTGAAAGATTGTCAAAAACACATTCGCAGATTTTCCTTTATCCATCTTTGAAAAACCTAGTTGACCAAATCATTGAGTTGAACCTTAGTGAAAGGGTTACTCTATCCACAGTGTACAGATTAATATCTTCCATTTCCGACTTTATCACACATCAAAGGACAAAGAAGAGAATGATCGCCAGTTAAGCTTTGAAGAAGAAAAAAGGGATCAGATTCTTTCATGTATTCATTGGGTTATTATTTGTGCAAGGCAGCATTATATCCATTATATAAGTTTTGTACGCTGTGCATATAGGACAAAAGTTAGATGATCAAATTATCAAAATAAAACTCATTGGGCCATAAAAGGTCTGTTGATCTCAAAAACATATTTGGATATGCCCCTCTCTGACCCCTTTCTAGCAGTCTTATTTTTTCATCTCCACTTTTCGGCACATGATGCCCATGTCGACTTCACTCTAAAGTCAATGCATTTTTTTTTACACCGGTAAATAAGTCATATTTTTTTTTATTTTGGAGGCAGGTCAGCCTTTCTTTGTTATTACAAGATGTAGTGAGTTATATTATATATATACGGCATATATGTTTAGAGAAAAACAGATACACAGTGAGTGGAAACAGAACCATTCCATCAAACGAGGGACCAAGCATGCCATACATCTGAAATGTGAAGCAAGGTTTATGTACTGATAAGTGTAAATGTGGAATTGGTATTTCTCATGTTGATATGTATTAATTATGTTTGTTATAATGGCCAATTCTGACTGGATATTGCAGACTCAGTATCAGTTCTAATCAAATCCACCTACATAATAAAAACAATATATAATATAATATAATATAATATAATATAATATAATATAATATAATATAATATAATATAATATAATATAATATAAAGTAACTTTTCACAGTCACATGCAAAAGTATGAACACCTCCAGTGAAACTAGAGCTATATAAATAGAGCTGTATATATAGTATATGTGTTTAAATACAGTGTCTATTTGTATGTGTTTTAATATACAGTATATAATATAATATAATATAATATAATATGAACTAACTTTATGTCACAGTCACATGCAAAAGTATGAACACCTCCAGTGAAACTACATGTGTGGTTAACAAAGTTAACAAGTAGCTAATTCAATTGGTACAATGCACACAATGCACAATATATCTCCAAGTTGGGGAAAGAAATTTACAATATAAAATTTAATAAAGGCCACTTTTTCTATAATACATAGACACATAAAACTCCGAAAAAATTTTAGAGAGCACTCTAGTTTTTTCTTAACTTAGCATCTCCACATGTACAGCAGGTTCTTAGTGAGTAACAGAAGGTTGGGTTCTAGCTTTACTGGCAGATACAGTGAGCGTTTCTTAAATTTTTCCATAGATGTATATATAGTATATGTGTATGTGTTTATATACAGTGTATATTTGTATGTGTTTTAATATACAGTATATAATATAATATAATATAATATAATATAATATAATATAATATAATATACATTTATACATCATATAATATTATATAATATATATATATATATATATATATATATATATATATATATATATAATATATAAATGTATCACTATTAGCTTTATAAAGTAAATGTGAAAGTTCTTCTGGCATGGACTCAAAGGGGTTACACAGTGGTTATTAGGAAGTGTGACCTACCATGCTCTGCCAGATGTGTGATATCTGGTCCTGTGGCAGGGTGACGCAGTCTGGTTAACATTCCTAAAAGGTCAAAATGTTTACTTTTTAACATGGGGTTTACACGCTGTCATAAATACCTCACCACACACACACACACACACACACACACACACACACACAAACACACACAGGCTTGCACACACACACACACACATACACACACACACACACACACACACAAACACACACAGGCGTGCACACACACAGGCGGGCAGACACAAACACACACACACACACACACACAGGCGTGCACACACACACAGACGTACACACACACACACAGGCGGGCACACACAAACACACACACTAACACACACAGGCGGGCACACACACACACATACACACAAACACACACAGGTGTGCATACACACGCACACACACACAGGCGGGCACACACAAACACACACACACACACACACACACAAACACACACACAGGCGTGCACACACAAACACACACACACACACACACACACACACATACACACACACAAACACACACACACAGGCATGCACACACACAGGCTGATATTGGATGGGTTTTGTGTGCAGCATGTACAGGAGCAGTGGATCAGATTTGAACCGTGCAGGTGTTTTTCTAATTCCAACATGACCACAGCAGACTTTCTAAAATTATGCAATTTGTCACAGTGAATCAGTCGCATGGTCGTGGGGGTGTGTGGACTTGTAGGCGTGTATGTGAGCATGTGTGTCTGGGGATGTCCGGGTGCATTTTCAACGTCTGAGAAGGCCTGGAAAGAACCTGTACCTGCTGAATTGTGTTGATGGTACTCTATCATTTGGGGGATGGAATCAAAACAATGGTTCTCGGCCAGAAAAAATTTCCCTTCGGAATTTACGTTGATTAGATAATGCCTCACAGATCCATTCGCCTCGCTGGAAACACATCAAAGTTACAGGTTAAAAGTTACAGGTTGGTAATGTCATTTCCAGTACAGGAGAGGAGCATGATGGGTGGGTGGGGACTTTCAGACAGCTTGTATGAATAAAGCCACCAGAAGGAGCAACAAAGGGCACCTAAGCATTTAGCATAAATCTGTGTGTCTGTGTGAGTTACCTCTCCTCTTTACTCACTCGGTTGCTCGACTTAACAGTGACACCGTGTAGGATCCTTTCTGACTAGAATCTCTGACCACAAATGAGCCCTCTTTTCCCTGCAAAGAGGTTACACAGTCAATATGAGCAAAACATTACTCACACACACAAAGCCTGCATGAGCATTTGTAACACACTTAGCCATGATGAAAGACTGTGGATGGAAAGTCAGGGAGTACACCAAGAACTTAGATTAAAGATGTTAGCACCTTTTCCCGTAGCAGTTGCTCAGTCTTCACTCGGGATATGTTTCCTACATACCAACTGGAAGAGTTCAAAGTAGTACAAAACTAATTAGCTTGAGAAATACATGCATGTATGCCACACACTGAACAAGCCAGGATTTCTATCTCTCCTATTCACATATATAATAATACAAGAGCATAAAGGTCGTGACCCTGTTTGATCACTGACAGCACAGATTCACAATTTAGCTTAATTATACGGTTCATTTCATGCTAATCAACAACCACAACACAACAAGAATGATAAAAATAACAATGATTTCTAATGATTTCTATATTTGCATGTCTATTTTGAGATTGACAGTCCAACATAGCTATTTCTGTGGTTCTGTGGATTCATCAATCTCGCCTCATTCGAGGCCAGTGAGTAAGAGGTGACATTATGAAGACACTTACGGATAGTCTTCTATGTTGCGTTTCTCTGGTAAAGCGTTCGAATCTGATTCACTGGGGCTTTTCACGCTGGATAGGAAAAGCTTATAACTGTTAAACTCATCAAAAGCAGAAAGTGTGATGGCATTAAACACAACAGTCATAACCAGAAAACTTTCCATTGTGTGGTGGCATCGAGGCTTCAGCTGTGATTTAGATATACAGGCAAATGCACAGCTTTGAACACCTCTGCTGAAACTACAGGGGATGTTGTTTAGCAAAGTTAACACATTCGTACATGAGCATCTGTAACACACTGAGCCATTATGAAATAAAGACAGGAAAGTCAGGGAGTACACACAATGTTGATATACAGTATACATGTGTATGTGTTTATATACGGTATATATGTGTCTGTGTTTATATACGGTATATATGTGTCTGTGTTTATATACGGTATATATGTGTCTGTGTTTATATACGGTATATATGTGTCTGTGTTTATATACAGTATACATGTGTATGTGTTTATATACAGTATATATGTGTATGTGTTTATATACGGTATATATGTGTCTCTGTTTATATACGGTATATATATGCATGTGTTTATATACGGTATACATGTGTATGTGTTTATATACAGTATATATGTGTCTGTGTTGATATACAGTATATATGTGTATGTGTTTATATACAGTATATATGTGTCTGTGTTGATATACAGTATATATGTGTATGTGTTTATATACAGTATATATGTGTCTGTGTTTATATACAGTATATATGTGTCTGTGTTGATATACAGTATATATGTGTCTGTGTTGATATACAGTATATATGTGTATGTGTTTATATACAGTATATATGTGTCTGTGTTGATATACAGTATATATGTGTATGTGTTTATATACAGTATATATGTGTATGTGTTTATATACAGTATATATGTGTCTGTGTTGATATACAGTATATATGTGTATGTGTTTATATACAGTATATATGTGCATGTGTTTATATACAGTATATATGTGTATGTGTTTATATACAGTATATATGTGTCTGTGTTGATATACAGTATATATGTGTCTGTGTTTATATACGGTATATATGTGTCTGTGTTTATATACGGTATATATGTGTATGTGTTTATATACAGTATACATGTGCATGTGTTTATATACGGTATATATGTGTATGTGTTTATATACGGTATATATGTGTCTGTGTTTATATACAGTATACATGTGTCTGTGTTTATATACAGTATACACGTGTCTGTGTTTATATACGGTATATATGTGTCTGTGTTTATATACAGTATATATGTGTATGTGTTTATATACGGTATATATGTGTATGTGTTTATATACGGTATATATGTGCATGTGTTTATATACAGTATATATGTGTCTGTGTTTATATACGGTATATATGTGTATGTGTTTATATAAGGTATATATGTGTATGTGTTTATATACGGTATACAGTGTTTTTTGATGTGTTCTCTACAGAGGAGCTGTTCTTGTGTGGATTTGCATAATTACTAGTATACAGTGTAACCATGGATAAAGACCTTCGGTGAATGCATGCTATGTCTCCCTCTAGTGAGAATAAGAAGACATAACCAGTAGTGCTCAGGACTCACAGTGTTTTAGTGCTGCTGGGTCTCTTATTTAACGTCTTTCTAGATATTTCATTCTTCGAGCTGGAAAGGTTGAGACATTGTAAGGTTGATGAGTTGCTGGGCACATTCATAGAACATATATGAACCTGAGAGTGGAAGAAAAGCAAATCTTTGTAGAGAGGCCTACCTGTTGTTGTCTTGGATTTCTACCTCCTTTATGTAATTAGAAGGGACGCAGCCTTCTGAGCTACACAGGGTGAAAAACAGGTACACGGGGTAAACGGAAGCCATGCTAACTGAAATGCTGCTTACCTGAAAGCCTTAGTCACTGAGTCCACTCTTATGCACTGTAGTTGGGCAGTCTTTAAGTTGGCTAGCATACAAAGGTAGCATATCGTGGCTGTCCAATGAAAAACATTTGAAGCTTGTTTTGACCTGTTGGGCAGAGCTTGGTTCTAGCTAATGGAAACTGTTCTCCTTCAGTGTTTGGTGCTGATGATCATTTGAATAGACATCAGTATCAGACTAATTAAATGCTATCTATTAAAGACTGGTGGACTGAGAGACACTAGAGTCTCTTCTCCTACACTGAGCTGATGAAGAGTCGTGTTCCAGAAATGATAATAGAACATTAGAACCATAATAAACCATGCTGCTGTTACTCTCCATACTTAAGTACATTTGAAAGTAATTACTTTAGCACTTTTACTCAAGAGGAAGTCTAAAGGGAGGAATGTTTTATCTTGGGGATCTCTACTCTAACTCAACTACATGGTTTGGGTATGGAATTGATTGGGACTAAACCGTGAGTAAATGCTCAAGACATCTCTAAATATGAGATTATTGTTACAATCTGAGTATTATGATGCCCAAATATGAGATCTCACCCTAGATCTCAGATTATCCAGTGGTACCCCTTTGAGACAATGGTGTGCTCCTACCCATCTGTATCTCTGACTTTCCACCAGTCACCCACAGGCTTTTCCAAAGAAACGTATCTGCTCCCCTTCACCAGACTCAGCTCTCCAGGTCTCTCGGCAGTGTAGTCATACAGAGCCACGACCTCTGCAGGACTGCTGCCGTCGCTCTCTGGAATGGGCGGCAGGTGGATGTGCTCCCTACGCTGGAGAAGAAGCGTGAAATTGTTTTCCCTTGTGCACATACACCACAAGGTATGACTGTAGTGTCTTACTCACCACAGAAGACGGCACAGGAGGTAATCCGAATCTGCGAACAGATGATCTGAACCAATCTGTGGAATCAGAAAAGGCTTACTGAGTATGGTCTAAGCATCTGATTGTCCATATATTCAATATAACAATGTAAACTTTTATTTAATTGATAGATTATTGAACTGAAGAGTATCTAAATCAGAGGCGGCGGCTCAGAGTTTTTCAGGCTGTGTCGTGTCTTTCCCTTTTAGCATCACATATGAAGACAAGGTTGATTTTTAGGTCTTAGATGCAAAGTAAATATTTTACTACTGAAGAGACGATGACAACAGAAGGTAATTCAAGCTGTGACGGACTTCTCTTTGATTCATTCATTCAAAATTGCAAAAAGTTCTTCCACATATTTTCTCTGAGAACGTAAAAAAGCCTCTGACTTTGAACTTGCTAATTCCAGGTTTACAATATCTAATATGTGCCACACCATTATTTACCATGTATTTATTCCTCCTGACTCAGAAATGCCACTCTAATGCAGTATCTCTGACTGAACTAGATTCAATATGTGGGATTAATTAGCTATTTCAATGAATGAATGAATTTATAATTACGAATACACCATAGTAAAGTTGAGCAAATCTGTGTCCATGTGTTATACATCTGACATTCACTAGCATTCAGAGGTTTGGAAACGTTTGGAATCCAATGATTTTCCACCAGTTTGTTTGCAGAAAGGGTATAAAATGATTGTGAGACCTCAGTCTTGTGCAACAAGTATTTAGAAGGACAGGAGTATGAGTACTAGAGTTATCCAGCATGACTAGTCTTCTAAGCTGCTTATCCTTCTGGGGTGCAGGGGGTGCTGGAAGCAATCCCAATACATTTCCATCAGGGCAATTTAGAATCTTCAATTCCTCTCACTGCGTATCTTTGGACTGTGAGAGCAAACCCATACAGACACAGGAGGAACATGCAAACTTCATACAGAAAGGATATTTAAATTCATCTTATATTTTTAATGAATTTATTTTACAAACTGGATTCCAAAAAAGTTGGGACACTAAACAAATTGTGAATAAAAACTGAATGCAATGATGTGGAGGTGCCAACATCTAATATTTTATTCAGAATAGAAACACAAATCACAGATCAAAAGTTTAAACTGAGAGAATGTATCATTTTAAGGGAGAAATATGTTGTTTCAAAATTTCATGGCATCAACAAATCCCAAAAAAGTTAATGGCCAAGGCCATTTTTACCACTGTGTGGCATCCCCCCTTCTTCTTACAACACTCAACAGACGTCTGGGGACAGAGGAGACCAGTTTCTCAAGTTTAGAAATAGGAATGCTCTCCCATTCATGTCTAATACAGGCCTCTAACTGTTCAATCGTCTTGGGCCTTCTTTGTCGCACCTTCCTCTTTATGATGCGCCAAATGTTCTCTATAGGTGAAAGATCTGGACTGCAGGCTGGCCATTTCAGTACCCGGATCCTTCTCCTACGTAGCCATGATGTTGTGATTGCTGGGTAACACCATTCTGGTATTGCTGCACTATCTTTCTGCGCAACAATGGTGGAATTGGTGATCCTCTTACCATCTTGGCTTCAGAGAGACACTGACACTCTGAGAAGCTCTTTTTATACCCAATCATGTTGTCAATTGACCTAATTAGTGTTAATTGGTCTTCCAGCTGTTCGTTATATGCTCAATTTCCTTTTTCCATCCACTTGCTACTTGTCCCAACTTTTTTGGGATTTGTTGACGCCATGAAATTTTGAAACAACATATTTTTCCCTTAAAATGATACATTCTCTCAGTTTAAACTTTTGATCTGTGATTTGTGTTCTATTCTGAATAAAATATTAGATGTTGGCACCTCCACATCATTGCATTCAGTTTTTATTTACAATTTGTTTAGTGTCCCAACTTTTTTGGAGTCCGGTTTGTATCTTTATTTTATTTATTTATTTATTTATATATTTTATTGTTTATTATTTTATTATTTATCTAAATTATCATTTTGCAATATGCTAAATTTAATCTTTTTTCATTTATGTAATTCACATACACACCTCCTTGAAAAAAATAGTTGTGCCCAGAATGACTCAACCAACAGGAATGGAACTTGGTGGGTAGGTTTGACCACATGAGACATTCAAATGATTATAGAGAATTTTCACGCTCGGCCGCGCATGTGGCGTAAACAAGGACCGGCCTTATCCCTGTACCTGACTGACTTCATAAGGGCAACCTGTTGTGTTTGCTTTCCATTCTGGTTCGTGCTGTTGTGTTGGTAGTGTCTTTTGCAAGTGAAGTATGCCTCAGAGAACAGTGCGACAGGGATTAAGGCAGTTGGAAGTGGGGTTGCATTGTAAGGCTCGGGAAAGTGGGACGTTCATGTGGATATTACCGAAGCATGCTCCCGGCGGCAGTGGATAGAAAAGTGTGCACCAGCGACATGAAGAATCTGGGAGACATACATGAACCCCCGAGAGAGAGAACCGACAAACCCAACAAGCGTGGAGTGACCCAGGAACCTCAATTTCAAACATTCCGCAAGCAGCGATGCCCTCCACGAGTCAGTAGTTGGTGGTTGGGGTAGCTCAGCGGATAACACCACTACCCGCCAAGTAGCTACCACCACACGTGGGAGACTGGGGTTCGAATCCCAGGCTGACTCTGGTGTGCTACTCCAATAAGAGTCCATGGGCAAGACTCCTAACACTACATTGGCCTACCTGTAACGTGATTAACCTTGTAAGTCGCTCTGGATAAGAGCGTCAGCTAAATACCGTAAATGTCATCCTGTTAGAGCAAGCATCACTGGCTGCATGACGAAGGACTACATGCACACAGACCGTTAACATGGGTCCTTAACATTGTGAAACTGTCATGGAGTGACTCCGAATGACAGCAGGTCATCCTCAATGACGAGTCCCGCTTTTGTCTTGGTGGAGACAACCAACGAATCCATGTGTGGAGGCAGCGTGGTCAGCGCCAAGATGAACGGGTCTTCAACTCCACCCCTAGACGTTTGGCATGTTGTGTTAGCAAACATGATGGCCTGACTCCATACTGAGAGACTCTACTTCTGTATGTGTAGCTCCATATAATAATAATAGGCTGAGAATTTTTTTTTCCTTTATTATAACATCTCAGCTTAGTTCTGATGATTTCTGAATTTCAAAAATAACAATCGGAAATGAACATCTACAACTACGGAACAAATGTAAAAGGCATGCCTCTAATTTGGTTGCTAGGTAACCAACCAAACCAAATGCCGCAGTGAGTAGACATATTTAAGAATCTCAATGCCACAGTGTTTTTGAAACAGTCAGCTGACATGTTAGACAATTTTACGGTACTTGGCTAAAGCATCTGCAAACCTGTCGTCACGGAGAGCCACTGTGATGACCCTCTGTGAAATGTGTGCTATGCTCGAACGGTAAGCTCCTTGCTACTGCGATCGTATTGCGCGGACTATCTGTTCCTATAGTGGTGACCACATCCGTTACCTTCCCCACAACTTCAGGAAACTGTCAAGTGCCTGCTTTAGCAAAATGCCTATCCTCTGTTTTCACCACACCGAAAGAGTGCAGCTGCAATTCCCATCGACTAGGTGTGCTGCTAGGCTGAGGTAGTTATGGTTGCCTACACATGTAGTCCCCCAATCAAAGAACAAAGATTAGAGACTTTCTAACTGAAGATAGAACATCTCTACAAAGACCCCTCATTACCCCATTAAATACACAAGTACCTTTAATTTAATAATTCTGGCATACTGGAAAGACATATATATATATATATACAGAGTAGTATATAAATATAATTTGTGCAAAAGTTATGGCACATTTTATTTGTTTTATGTTTTTTACAACATGTTCCACTCAGCATACCACTGTGCAATCAGCTTGCAGAAAATATCATATGCAATGATATCATATTTATGGCAATGTGTATATCGTGGTTGGGGTAGCTCAGTGGGTAACGCCACTACTCAGGCTGCCACCTCTACGTGTGGGAGCCTGGGGTTCGAATCCCAGTCTGGGTGACTATGCTGAGCTACACCAATAAGAGTCCTTGGGCAAGACTCCTAACACTATGTTGGCCTATCTGTAATCATTAACCTTGTAAGTTGCTATGGATAAGAGCGTCAGCTAAATGCCATAAATGTATATATCATTAATGTTCATTCTATTCAATATTTGTAAAGATATTTATAAAGTACAAACTTGAGAAAAGGAAGGAGGGCGCTACCTAGGGGTGCGAAATCAGAAGTACAAGTGCTGTAGCTGTACTCACCTTTGTTCCACGGTATGCAACCTGGAGCGTTCTTGACAGTCTGGCCACAGCATGAGAATTTCCCATCTACCCAGAATCCTTTGTGATACTTTGCAGAGAGCTTCTCGTTATCCTTTATTACTGGTAACAAACAGAGATTCCAGAGAGTATTTGTTGAACCCCTGTAAAGGTCTATTACAGGTTATGATTATTATTATTAATGACGGAACAACCATACCATGCATCAGGGCCTCCAGCCAGTCTCGCCGACTTGCTTCATCCTTCGCAAACAGGTACAGGATGCAATCTTCGTATGCAATCTAATGGGAACAAGATGAGTTATTTTTTATTTCTCTTAAAGAATTAAAGGGACACGATCTTAAAGTAGGAGTAGGACAATGTAGGACAATATGTACTTAATGCTTATGATGCTGGAGAGTCATTGTAAATGTGAGGTTGGGCCTCATTTACCAACACCTTCCTGTGTATATTCCTGATCATGTTCATGATGCCTGTTTTGAACTGTGTAACTATTCACACCTTTGTGGTCTTTATTCCCAAATAAGAAAGCACTGGTGAAAACAAATGCCTTTTTAATAATGGCTGGCGAATGAGGCCCAATGTCTTTGATGGTGTAAATGAAAGGCTGAAAGACAGACAAAGGCTCCAAAACAAAAAGCCAAGACTCCCATATGAGCAATCCAAGTTGTTTGGTGTTGGCATACTGTGCATTTTATAATGCAAAACTCAGTTCCATATATTTAGGAGTAGGAAATGCAAAATAAAATAAAAAACAGTGATTCAATTGTATTTGATCTGTACTTCTACACGAACAGTAGATATATCAGAAAAAATATATAGAAAAGCAAAATAGTTCATATTTTATCTTATTAACCTCATTTTATTTTGTACATGTGAACTAGATCTGAAATCTGCAACACATGCCGAACAGGTGGGAATGTTGTGAAATGTTCAAAAACATCTTCAACAAATGATGCAACTATGAGTAGGATCCATAAGGATTTAGAGCCCATTAAAAACACAGTAGAAATTCCTTCCTTCAGACCTCCACTAGAGTAACAGTACTAAAGATGCACCTTCAGATGTACTGAAGTATGGAGAGTAACAGGAGCATGGTTTATTACGGCTCTAATGTTCTATTATCATTTCTGGAACAGGACTCTTCGTCAGCTCAGTGTAGGTGACGAGACTCTAGTGTCTCTCAGTCCACCAGTCTTTAATAGAAGCTCATTCATTAGTCTGACACTGAGGTCTATTCAGACGATCATAAGCACAAAACACTGAAGGAGAACAGGTTCCATTAGCTAGAACCGAGCTCTGTCCAACAGGTCAAAACAAGCTTCAAACCAGCTCAAAACAAAGTGATTGCTGTATCCTGATTGGTGGACTCGCTTCACCCTTCTTTTGTTACACTTTTACGCCCACATAAACAAAAAGGAACGACAGATCTGGGCATAACGAAGTGGACTAAACTACGGTGGTGGAGAAGTGCAGAAAATAAAATTACAAAAATAAATTCACAAGACGTGACACCCTTTATAGCAGTACCGAAACACTTATAGAACCTGTGAATTCTGACGGAAAGGTGAGCTCTATCACACAGGAAGCGCTTGTTGCTGACCTTTGTCAATCAAACTGTTCTGCGGTGGTAGGGTGAGTGGAGTTTGGGATGGTGGCAACACTAAAGCATTATTTGTTTATTCTGAGGCAAGCTTTAGTTTGTCCTGTGGAAGATCTATAGAGTTTTTAAAAGAGCAGACGGAAGTAAAAGACGAACAGGCCACGTCTGAACCACTCCGAGTTGGAAATGTTAAGGTTAGTGGGCTGTAAGGCTAGCTATAGCGGATAACCAGCTAGCTAGCTTAAAATGTGTACCACAAAATAAACAAAACATGCTTCAGGGTTGTCACCATCCCAAACTCCACTCACGCCACTTACTACTGTAAAACAGTTTGATTGACAACGGTCTGCAATAGGCACTTTTTTATTTTTTGTAATTTTGTTTTCTTGAATGTTCATTTTTGATTTCTGCACTTCTTGGCCACCGTAGTAAACAGTAAGATACTAGAGTTAGAAATGTAGTTGAGTCGAAGTAAAAAGTCCCCCAGAATGAAAATACTATAGATAATACACTATAGATTAGGGATTATGAACAAAGGACTGTAGAATTTAAAGGCCATGACCCTTTAGTCCCCATAGTCCCTCAAACAGCACTGCATTAAAAACCAGCCGTCATCTACATGAATATCATAATCTGGGCTTGCGATAATCTAAAATGGACTGATGTATGGTGGAAATGTAAATTATGATTATGAGAATAATCAACATTGAGGTTTGTGGGCCAAAGAAGGGCAGGCCCATTCAGATTTTTACCACCATGATTGTTAAAATGCAGGGTCTGTCAGGGTATGGGGGGCTTTAGTGCCCTTGTAAATATGTGAATTGCACATCAGTGAAGGCAGCATTAACACTGAAGGATCTTCTATTGGCGATGCTATGAAGAGCAAATTTGACAACCAAGGCCCTGTATGTTTTCACAGGTGACAATTTGTTTAACAGAAGAATGGCAAAACATGGTGTCACCATAGGATGAGGTATGGTGAGGTATCACAGTGGTGAACAGTCTTACATTTAATAGAACAAATTTCGGGGATCAAATCTGGAACAAGTGCATATTTCTGAGAAACAGGAGCAACTTCGCATTGTGTTTATGTACTGGTCTAAATTTCACATACGCATAACCACTTTGGATTTATCACAAATAATGCTGTGCCACAGTGTAGGGCTGTTGTTTTGTTTGACATTTTAAGAAGATGTTTGGACATTTTGTACTTTAAACCTCAGACATAAGAACCAGATTGTCCCAACCAATATTGGAAGGAGTTGCATTTGTCCCCCTGCAAAATTATACAGAGACCATGATGGCAGAGTGTTTTGGCAGCACATCAGACACCCTTACTACTGTTAAGGCTTGAGTTGAGGTGCCTGTTATAACATAAAGGGCTTTTATCAAAAATAATATCAGGCTATGTTTGAACACGCACTTATCACCAATTTCACAGGCCTCAACTTTCACCTCATCGAAGTGTCTGGTTGGTAGCGAGGTTAGCTTTTGACCAGCTTTGGACTTCATTGGTCAGTGACGAGAGCAACAGCATCTAATTATAGCTATGAAAATGGCTTGTGTATAAGTGTCTTGTAGGAGAGTTTGAGTTGGCTAACACTGCTATGAACTATGCTGTACATGTTTAGGACAAAGCCTTACTGTGTTAGGTCAATGGTAGTCTTGAACATTAACGCAGATTGTTTGGTCATTTCAGAATTATGCCGCCAATAAATAAATGAATGAATAAATAAAACCATCAATGTTTTGGGCCTTGCTTCATATTAGAAAATGTGTTTACCTCTCTGTTATGTCAAACTGACTCGTACACGCCTGGCGTAAACAGCTGCTGCAATAAACTCATTCACATCCATTACTGACAGTCTCTAAACGCTCTATATCAGTAGAAAACCTTTCGGTTCTATCAAAAACTAAAGCACTGAACCGAACTCGCATTGATCCGGGCATCGACCGGAACATCGACCAATATCAAAACAGCAACCATTCACTATACATGACCCTCATAGCAACACCACATGTACCACTAGCAATATTTATAGTTAATAGCTCATTTACATTTATAGTTTTCATATTTATAGTTTTATTTTATTTAAAAAAATACATATTTGTCTAATTTTCTCACCCTCCAATAAGTGACATCATAGTACCTACGTACCAAAATCTTAAAAACCATCTGGGATACCACTGCAATTTTTGGCAACCGTAATTAAACTGCAAGTACAATGACAACACACTAGCAACCACTTGGGACAGCACTAGCCGCATTGTATCAATACCAAAGCAGGCTCTTCAGGAAATAAACATTTGTAGTTTTCAGTTATTGCCTCCACTGTAATAGCCTAGAGCGCTATACGTGAGCGGCTGTGCATGATTAGTGTGGGGTGTCGCGTGTGTGAATATGTGTGCATCGTGAATAAAACCTGAAAGGGAAACTCTCTTTGAACCGGTGCATTGCCTTCTGGCTCGACCTTGTCCACACAGGAAATTTTCTCTGCCAGGATCAGCCCTTTCCTCGCCTTCTTCTTCTGCAAGAATTAAGGAAACCACATAGGCACACAGAAAATGTACCCAGCACACAAAACGGCCAATTCGATTGTACATGCAAATTGTATGAGCTCCGATAAATCAGTGGTGGATATGGATGTTGTTTAAAGTATTCCTAAGCAAATGTTCTTAAACATCACCACCATAAAGGAGGTACCTATAAATAACAGTTCTCCAACACCCGACCCTAAGCCGCGAAACAATTTGTACAAGGTAGGTAGCCTGGAGAGGTGCACCGAAAACCCTTACCCCTTTTTCATGTTCGTAGTAACTCAGGGACTGACTGGTCAGGACAAAGATCCGCTCCTTATAGTTCTTGGGTGAGATCTTCTTCTTCTGCTGAGACATCTTTAGAAGGAGGCCTTCCTTGAAGACCTTCTCCTCACTCATGATACCAACTGGACAATCACATACAGACATACACATATGACTCCGGCTAGGCAGCACTGTCGTTATATTTGGGTAACCATAAAGAAATATATCTAATGACGGCTGCGCTTTACGTGTGAGTCTCCTATTTGCGCATCTGCCACAAGAGCTGCCATATATAGCTTCAGAGAACTGTCAAGCTGGCCACAACACTATTAGTCATACACAGCAAAACACGCCATCACCTCACCTGTAGCTTCGCTCTGTAAGAACTAAGATCATAACATGGTTTACGTATGATTCATTCTAACTCAACTTTATTAACTGAGTCTTAATAAAGTAAATGACATACCTGCTCAGGCAGACGGCGTATCCTCTGGCTTTTCACCTCCTGCCTTACTGAAAAAGTGAGCTGGCGCAGTTTCCTGATAGCCGCTAAAGAAACTTCACAAAGGCTTCAGTGTGCCTGCAGGGCACTGTTTGCTTATTGTATTTGCATGGCCCTGACACCGCTCTGTAGAAACACTAACTTCCTTTGTGTGAAACCAAAACCTACATGGTTTTCCTTGCATGCTTTAGGCCATCAGCATCTCTATCAGAGAGAAACACTCAAACAGCACAGTAAGAGCTCGAATAAAACAGGTGGGCTCTGTTACATAACATGGATTCAGGAATATTGATAGTGAGCTTGGGACAACGTTGGGACCGGTTGACAGCACTGTAACGTTGTAAGGGGGCTGACATCATTGCGAGGATGTTATGCGCTTGCTGGGCTTCAGCTCCATCCTTCAAGCTGATGGTTTTAGATTAGCTGCCCCCCTTTTTGAGAAAATACCGAACCGGCTAGCAGGGAACGTTCCCAGAACTTTGGCTAATGTTACCTACAAGTTCTAATAAAGTCTAGTTTAAAAATCCAAAGTCCAATAGTCCAATAAAATTCAGATAAGGTTACTGTAAGGTTAAATGGTAACGTTCTACGGATGTTTTGAGGATGCTGTCAGAGCCAGAGATGATGTTACACGATAACAAAAGAAGAACATCGTCAGCACAACATTCAAAAACATTCCGAATTCATTTAGAGAACATTCTCCTACCTTCCGAAAGAACATTCCGGGAACCAATAGAAAACTTCCATCTGAAAACATTAACGGAACATTGCATTATGTATTCTCAGAACATTTGTAGAGCACATCATTTCTAGCTGGGGAAGCAGTCCATATACGTATTTCCATTTTTATCGATTTTTACTTTTAACAGAAACAGCCCTAAACTGCTTGTTGGTTCCATTGACTCTTGACTTCTTGACATTGGTTACCATTTTGGAGATATTTGTTTTTCTTTGGTCATATTGTAGATGATGGTGCTGTGTACATGACACACTACACACTGATACCGTGTTTATGTGTCGATACCTTAAAGAAGCAAAGCCTTAACCAACCAGGGAATGGACACACATGGAATGCTGGCATAATGTTAGCTGGGTCAATAACCTTCGACGTACGCAACACACAGATGGATAGAGGAGTAGCTAGCTAGCCTATTAAGCTGCTAACTTAGTTAGCTTTAGCTTGCTAGGTTCCTCAGACTTAAAGAGAAAGGGAAGAGTGAGCCATGTTAGCCCAGTGATTGGCTAGGAAATGCTTACGGAAGCCTGGCCCACTATTAGGCCACCCATTTTACATTGAAGGTGAAGAATGATGGTGTAATGCAGCAGATATTTATCAGAGGAAAAAGCTTTTTGAATTAGGAGGTAAACACAGATTAAGGTTCCCCAGGGGCTTTAGGATACAAACTGATAAAAAAAATAAATAAACTGATGTTTGTAAGATATATAGCGGTCAAAAAATGAAAGGGCACACAGGTGTAAACGGAAAAATGAAGCTGTGTAAACTGAATAAAGCCTAGAACTGTAAATATCACAGTAAAACTGTCACTACTATATAGAAAGCATCAGAAAAAAGAAATAGCTGGATGTGTTGAATGAATCAGATCTTTTCTGTACTGCATGATTGCGGGAAAAATACTCCAGGAATGGCCAGTTTAGTTCAAGCAGAGCAGTAAAATCTTTGGAAGTAGTGAGCTGGAGCTGTCTGTACTTATATTAAATGAAAATAGAAATGAAAATGATCATAAATAAAAACAAGAAAAGTGCATTTTCTGAAGGAAACGTGGGATGGTTGCACAGCTTGCTCAGTGATGAACGAGGGATGTGTAAACAAGTGCGAGTCGGTATGACTGTGGATTAGCGTCTGGGGGCCTGCCCTTAGTGAGTACGTGAAGTTTGGTGACTCTCGGGCGAGCGAAAGCATTACTGCTTGGTTTGGGTCGAAAATGACTGGGACTCTATGGGAGGAACGAGGGATGAATAAACGAGTGCGGGTCGGTATGACTGTGGATTAGCGTCTGAAGGCATGACCTTGGTGAGTACGTGAAGTTTGGTGGGTCTCGGCGAATAGAAACGTTACTGCTTGGTTTGGGTTGATAATGACTCTATAGGAGGAGCAAGGATGAATGAAGGATGAAGGATGAATAAACGACAGATATGTGAGTGCGGGTCAGTATGGCTGTGCAGTAGTGCTTGGGGACCTCCCCTTAGTGAGTATGTGAAGTTTCGAGCCTCTCGGGTGAAGGAAACTGCCGGGTTGGGCTCGAGTCGGAAATGACTGGGACTCTATGGGAGGAACGACAGAATGCGAAAAAAAGGAGACACAGATGAGTGTGGGTCAATCCAACACTGAATTCCTGCTCGGGGCTTAGCCCTGAGCCACTGTATCTGATTTGGTGTCTCTAGGTCGAGCAGAAGTGTGTTAGATAAGTACGCATTTTTTGATCACATTCATTCTCTATGGAAAAAAAAAAATCCTGAAAAATGTAGTTTTACTCGGAATCTGTGCATCCGTTTGAAAAGCTGTATACAAGCCCACCTCACCCAATCATACCGGACAATATGGAGTTGGAACCGAGTCGATATCTCGAAAGTTGATTGGATTTACTCAATGCTGCGGGACCTTAGGGCCTGACTACACAAGCGTGTTTTGCTTATTGTGGTGGCATCAGATGTGTGTATAAATAACCAAAGGCACTTTTCTCTGCACAGAAGCTTCTTTATATGATGATTCCGATCATCTGAAAAATGTTGAACATCAGCTTTGATTATTGGTTGGGCTGATAACTGGTCAACCCCTAGTCTTGATGTGAAAAACAAAGAACTGAACACAGGCCACAAGCCTTGTGTATATTGTGGAAGTGAAAAGCAATGAACTGAAAATGAAAGCTTGAACACAATGAGGTGAAAAACTAAAAGTGTGTGTGTCTGAAAGTCAGCTGAGGCACACAAACATCGGGGCAGTCAAACACCTATAGGGGATTAATGGTGGACGGAATCAAAGCCCTGAAGGTCTCCACTTTGTCTTTGTTATGAAGGCTGGAGCATATCCATTGATTCCATGGATGCTAGTCAAGCACATTCTACACTTAATACTCGCTTAAGCCATTGTCCACAAGAATGCATGTGAAACATGAGGTATTGCTCTCGAGGTGGGTTGTAACCGTGACACAGGGTTACATGTTTTGAGTTATTTTGTGGGTACATGTAATGGCATACTCTCGACACCGGAGGGCTACCTTGAGTCTGAGCTTTGGGGATTAGTACTTAGGAGAAGAAGTGGGCAGGCCCACTACTGGTGCTTCAAACTATTGGTTTGCTGCTAGCATGGCTGATGGAACATTTGAAGTCCTTCACTGGGAACCCAAGGTGTTTTAAGCCCAGTGTAAGCTGAACAGAGAAAATGTTTATATAAGTAAACTGTATTTTTCTAAAATTGCTTTTGGTGTTTTCTATTTGTAGAAGGATGTTTTTGTGTCTACTACCTTTCCTGCTTTGGGACTGCATGGACAATGAACAATAGAATGGAGGGTCTTGGACCACAATCTTCATCTCTGGATGTTGAGGACGTTCACTGCTAAGCACCCTACCTGGCTTCAGACTGAGCTAATGCTGTGGCTCTAAGGGCCTGCGGGACAGCACTTCAATGAACTTTGATTACTCACTCGGTGAGATCGGTCCTTTAGTTTTTTTTTTACTAATATTTTTACATTTAAGGCATTTAGCAGATGCTCTTATCCAGAGCGACTTACAACAGTGCTTAGTGTTCCGATGGATAATATTCCAGCTAATACAGGAAGTGTAGAGTCTAAAACCCACCCCCGAACAGGGGGCCAGTGCTGGTACCTAGAGATTAATACACAGACATAGAGCAAGTAAACCATTACCTGGCAACCCCAGCCCAGTGCTCATTCCTATAGAGGAGAAAAGGTCATTGAAGTGCAACACAATACACACAATTTACACCTCTACTAGAGCTCACTGAAGTGCTTTATGAAGAGATGGGTCTTCAGTCTGCGTTTGAAGACTGCGAGAGACTCCGCTGTTCTGACAGCCAGTGGGAGTTCATTCCACCATCTGGGAGCCAGGCCAGAGAAGAGTCTGGACGCTTGACCTCCATGTGTCCTCAGGGATGGTGGTTCGAGTCGAGCTGTACTTGAAGGGCGAAGGGCTCGAGGTACAGCTCGACTCTTCACCATTGCCATAATGTAGGAAGGCGCTGGTCCATTCTTGGCTTTGTAGGCCAGCATCAGAGTTTTAAATCTGATGGGAGCAACGACAGGAAGCCAATGAAGGGAGCGCAGCAGTGGAGTGACGTGGGTGAACTTCGGAAGATTGAAGATTTTTGGAATGGTTGATTTTGTTGGGAATGGTTTTGGATGTAAATACATATATGGTGCATACAACGTGATCTGTGTTTTCCATCTGTGCAATAGAAGCTGATGGTTAGGGTCTCCTCAGATAATGTAGTTAAACCTTTTTTATTGGAGAGGTTTGTTACAGGGTCAATAGCATTTTTGTTTATTGTGTTTTTCCTAAATTTATGCCAAAATAAATCATAAAGAAGTTTCATTTTCAAGTTTTTTTTTTTGACTGGATACACACTATGACTCTTTTCCACACAGTCTTTAGACCATCAATATTAATTTAATACCTCTAACAGTATAAAACAAGACATTTAATGACCTGCTTAACCTAGCATGGTGGTTCTTCTAAGAATTAGCCGTATAGTCCTTCACTCCCATGCAAATAGTAACACTAGAGTACTGTTTTTGTGCTATATTAGATTAGATTAGATTCAACTTTATTGTCATTGTGCAGAGTACAGGTACAGAGCCAATGAAATGCAGTTAGCATCTAACCAGAAGTGAAAGTACAGTATTATTTACATAAAGAGCCGTAATAATAAATATATACATATATAAGCATATCTATATACATATATATGAATGTATAGAGCAGCATTTACAAATGAATGTTTCAACTATATATAAACAGTGTCATACAATTCCATATGTTTTAGAACAACACACGAAACAAAAAGTGCCCTTGTATAGGGAAATGGGGATTTGCATGATGGCCAACAGAAACATGCACTGAGTTTGTGTGGAACTACAACTTCCATACTGTGTTTGGTAATTACAGAACCACTGAGAAAACAACACCAAAATATCCACCACACTAATTAAACAGTGTGCAGCAACTTTCCATGATTAATGCAGCAGATATGTCCATCAGGCTCGATGGGACATTTCATCCAATAAACTATTGTAGCCAATGGACAGTCATGTGACTGATTTGTTGATAGTTTTCTAGGAATTGCAAGCTTGTGTGCGGGTGTAGGCGCGTGTGTGCGTGCGAGCGCGTCTGTCTCGCTGCTCTAAAGCATGGATATTTTTAACACTGACGTGCGGCTCTTGCAGCCAATCACAGTCCAATGAATCTGAAGACCCACAGCAGATAGAGTTACAGGACAGACAGTTTCCAAACCCTACCTTGCGCAGCAGCTCTCCTGCTCTGTCTCTTTCTCTCTGTACACTGTGGAAACATTTCTATTACCAGGTAAAGCCTGCTCTCTTCTGACCTTCAGGGAAGTAAATGCATGTATACACTTCTTTACAGCTTACAAATATTCTATACGTTCTACAGTAGCAAAACCTGATAGTCTTGAACAGCTATTATTCTATAGGCTGTATGTAACAGAGTGGATAGAACTATCAATACCACACTGAGGTAAAGCCAAACAGTGGTTAGGGCTGAAATGGTGTATTGTGTGGTAACTTGTGCTGGCCGTGGTGGAGGGAAGCAACTGTTGTTTTGTCTGGCCACTATTTTGCCCTTAAATTTAATTAAATGGTTTTAATTTAGTTCTACTTAAAAGCCACCCAGCACAGTGTGGCCACTACACTGCTCAAACCCACCTGATTCATCCCTTCAACTGATCTTTAGATTACGGAGGTGTGTTAGTACAGGGAAACCTACAAGCTATGCTGGACTCCAGGCACCCAGGACCAGAGTTGGTACCTATGTTGAGTATGATGATATACTGTAGGTTAGTATATAGTGCTTTGTATTGGTATATCGCCCTCTGTTGGTGAAAAGAATAGCAGTGCTGTACTACGTATAATAGCCTACCGGGGGCATCAGTAGTGATTTATGGATAGAGGGGCTCAGCTTTACTATAGGGCTTTGGGGACATGCTCCCCACGTGATTTTTAAAAGGAGTGGTTTGATGTAAAATGCTTCACACTACAGCATCAGTGCTCAATATAGGACCCGGACGTCTCTATCATCTGATGTCTCCAAAATATGCCTCACAGGAACCTTTGGCCAAATATGTGTTATTTTGAAAAAGAAATTTACAAGGAGAGTTACATAAAAGAGGTTCCATGGCAAAAGAACGCCCACATTTTTCATACTACAGCTTCACCTTTATCAGCACTACATCATAAAAACCCAGAATGGCCATTTTGGATACAAGAAATAAATAAGATCGTTCTCCAGGTTCTTCTTAAACCAGCATCTCCACATGCACAGCAGGTTCTCAGTGAGGAACAGAAGGCTGGGTTCTAGCTTTACTGGCAGATACAGTGAGCGTGTGGTTCATAAGAACAAGGTCAAGCAGACTTGCAGAGGCCGAAACCCACTCTCTACATACCGTGATGAGCACCACCTCATTCCAATGTCACTTAAGTTGACCTCAAGTGCCCTACAGAAAGACTGGCGAGCGGTGGCTGGGGTGAAATGCACAGTGAGCATGGTTCTAAAAACAGGAATACAACAGGAGCACAGTGTGGCCACTACACTGCTCAAGCCCACCTGATTCATCCCCTTAACTGATCTTTAGATTACGGAGGTGTGTTAGAACAGGGAAACCTACAAGCTATGCTGGACTCCAGGCACCCAGGACCAGAGTTGATACCTATGTTAAGTATGATGATATACTGTAAGTTAGTATATAGTGCTTTGTATTGGTATATCGCCCTCTGTTGGTGAAAAAAATAGCAGTGCTGTACAATGTATAATAGCCTACCAGGGGCATCACTAGTGATTTATGGATAGAGGGGCTCAGCTTTACTATAGGGCTCTGGGGACATGCTCCCCAGGGGATTTTTAAAAGGTCTCAAAATGTTTTTTCATCATGAACTTGAGTAGAATTAGAGTAGCAATAGACCGCCCCTTACATTTCCGCTGCATATCCATCCTTACATGTGAAGGGATATAAATCTGCATTATGATCATCACTATGTGGCCTAGGGCTATTGTCAATGCAATAGTGGCTAAAGAGCATTTTCTCTTTTGCTTCTTCAGACTCTTGCTTTTCAAAAATGTACCTCACACAAATATAACCACTAACAAGCAAACCCTAAAACTCAACCGCCTGTTTCACTGGCCATCCTCTACAGGGTACAAACCTATCATTTTTGTTCTAACATATATTGACAAAAATATTGGGACACCTACTCACTACACCTACAGGAGCTTTTATGATATCCCATTTTAAATAGCACAGGCATTATTATGTAGTTAATTTCTCTTTGCAGCCATAATTGTGTCCACTCTTCTGGGAAGGCTTCCTGCGAATGTTTTGAGTTTGTCTGTGGGAATGTTTGTCCATTCATTCGGAAGAACATTTGTGAGATTAGACACTGGGCCTGGTTTCTGATGTTGTAGAGATGAGAGCACACAGTCAAGTTTTTCTGCACCCAACAATAGTTCATTTTGGCACAGTCATGCAGACCAGTTTCTGAAAACAGCCCTATAACACTATAACTCCTTCACCTCGCCCATTAGACTGCCAGTAAAATGTGATTCACCACTCCACAGAACACGTTTCCATTGCTTGAGAGTCCAGTGATGGTGCCTTACCCCATTGCATCTGACACCTGTCATTGTGCTTGGTGATGTAAGGCTTGCACGCAGCTGCTCAGCCATGGAAACCCATTCCATGAAGCTCCTGGTGCACTGTTTTTGTGTAATTGTTATGATGATGCCAGAGCAGGTTCAGAACTCAGCACTCACCTCAGGACTCGCTGACACTGCTGTGTAACTTTACATGGTCTGTCACATCATGGCTGGGAGTTGCTGTAGTCCCTCAAAGCTCCCACATTTCAATAAGAACACTCATAGTTGAACATGGATTATCTAGAAGGGACGAAATTTTGTCTATTGACTTGTTGCCATGACCACATCCAAGTTCAGTGATTTATTTCACCCATTCTGTACACCTATGGCATTGTGACTGAATGAAACACCTAAATTCATTGAGTAAGAGGCGTGTCCCAATACTTGTGTCCATAAAGTGTAGGAGCGTATTGGCGACATGAAATGATGGTTGTGCAAACATTTTTGTTTGTCAAATGTCATATTGAACGCGGGCCCCAGTACTGGACTGAACTGCATCACAGCAAGTTTGAGGTCCTCAGAAAACCCCTGAGATTGCACTGGTCAGACCTTCACCGATCACCATCACTCTCTGATCCCTAGAGTTGCTTAGTTTTACCTGCCCCTATGGGATAATTCATCACGTAAGTCACCAGAGCACTCAGTGACAGCAGATTAAGTGTCTACCTCCCTGTCTGTCTGTCTATTTCTCTGAGATGCTGGATGCACTGATAGTAGGAGGAGGTCCTCATGCTCTGATTCTGGCTACGCTCCTCTCCAACCCCCAGCAAGATGTAAGCTCCTCCAGAGATGACATACTTCAAGGAATACAGCTCAGCAAGAGCAGATCCAAGACTGGACGGCTCAAGAGCAAGAAGCGTCCAACAGGTATACTTCTATAACACTGTATATGCAGTTTACAGTCATATAACAGAACCCCCAACTTTTATTTAACTCAGAGATATTCTTCTGTTTAATAACTCATATGTAGATTCCTTGTGATGGTCCTTACACTGTCTGGTTCTTCTGTTTTCTTCTTCTACCCTGGAGGGTGATCTACTGTCATTTTTCCACAGGGCCAGTGTTAGATGTGCACAAGCAGTCAGAATGTCCACACCGTCCTCCTTTGAACTTCAAGGTGGTGGACTCTTACGGAGAATGGGCTTCACTGTGGGAGAGCCAGTTCACTGCCCTCAGTATCCCTCACCTTCGCTCACACATGCTGGTGCACACAGATCCTCTTAATAAGGTCCTTTGAAACCGACTGACCATGAACTTACAAAGCAGCTCCTTGTCAACTTGCGGTTATCATGCCATCTTGCGGTTATCATGCCGTCACAACAAAGTCATGGGGCTTCTCCTCTCTCAGACACTGCTTTAACGAAGCAATGAATTTCAGACATTCATTCTAGAGCAAGAGATAGCACAAGCAGCACAACCAACCAATGTGTCTTATACATGGACTGGAATTTTGGTATTTTAAGAGGAAATGTTGAATTTTAAGGCATGCAGTTTTATTGCGAATCAAGACGTTATGTGGTTTCTTGCCACTGGTTTTGTCACAGTGGGATTCCTAAACTTTCTTATACCACTGTCTTTGAGCCACCAGCACTAAAGACTAGGCCCCGGAGCATCTTAGTATTAGTATTATGTGAATTGGTAGAGAGAGTGTTCAGTGTGATGCTCACCCTACAATTTATCAAGGTCATAAAGTGCTGCCATTTTTGAAGTTATATGTATACATATATATTTACACTGCTTAAAAAAATAAAGGGAACACTTTGAAAACACATCAGATCTCAATGGGAAAAAAATCATGCAGAATATCTGTCCTTATATAGACTGTGTAATGTGTTAGGAACGAAAGGATGCCACATCGTTTGATGGAAATGAAGAGAATCACCCTACAGAGGGCTGAATTCAAAGACACCCTGAAAATCAAAGCGTAAGAATGATGCAGCAGGCTCGTCCATTTAACCCAAACTCCACTGCAGAAACTCAAAATGGTACTCAGCAGTTTGTAAGGCCTCCACACGCTCCTAATAAGTTGATGGATGGTGTCCTGGGGGATCTCCTCCCAGATCTGGACCAGGGCATCACTGAGCTCCTGGACAGTCTGAAGTGCAACCTGGTGGCCTCGGATGGACCGAAACATAATGTCCCAGAGGTGTTCTATTGGATTTAGGCGAGCCGGTGGGCCAGTCAATGGTATCAATTCCTTCATTCTCCTATAACTGCCTGCATAGTCTCGCCACATGAGGCCAGGCATTGCTGTGCACCAGGAGGAACCCAGGACCCACTGCACCAGCGTAGGGTCTGACGATGGGTCCAAGGATTTCATCCTGATACCTAATGGCAGTCGGGGTGCCGTTGTCTAGCCTGTAGAGGTCTGTGCGTCCTTCCAGGGATATGCCTCCCCAGACCATCACTGGTCCACCACCAAACCAGTCATTCTGAATGATGTTGCAGGCGGCATAACATTCTCCACGGCGACTCCAGAGCCTGTCACGTCTGTCGTCTGTGCTCAGGTAAAACCTGCTCTCATCTGTGAAAAGCACAAGGCGCCTGTGGTGGATCTGTCAATTCTGGTGTTCTGTGGCAAATGCCAATCGAGCTCTACGGTGCTGGCCAGTGAGCACAGGGCCCATAACAGGACATCGGGCCCTCAGGCCGCCCTCATGAGGTCTGTTTCTGATTGTTTGGTCAGACACATTCACAGCAGTAGGGCTCTGGCAGTGCTCCTACTGTTCCTCCTTGCACAAAGGAGCAGATACCGGTCCTGCTGAGGCGTTAAGGACCTTCTACAGCCTTGTCCAGCTCTCCTAGAGTAACTGCCTGTCTCCTGGAATCTCCACCATACTCTTAAGACTCTTAAAACCTTGTGGCAATGGCACAAATTGATGTGCCATCCTTCAGTAGTTGGTCTACCTGTGCAGCCTCTGTAGGGTCCAGGTACTGCACCATGGTACTAGTAGTGACGCTGACCCAAGTCAACTGCAGAACTAGTGAAGAATCAGTGGGTAAAGACGAGGGGGGACAAAATGTCAGTGACCTCGTCCTTTTAAACCATTCCTGTTTTGGGGGGTGTCTCATTGTTGCTCCTCTACTGCACCTGTTGTTAATTTCATTAACACCAAAACGGCTGAAACTGATTAACGGCCCTCCCTACTACTTAACTGACCAGATCAATATCCCTGAAGTTGAACTGAGTTGATGCTATACTCTGATTAAGAAGTGTTCCCTTTATTTTTTTGAGCAGTGTATATGTTATGCAAGCATTGGTGGATATGGCTTTCAGTGCTAACATTATACGAACCTTTTTGATGTCCCAAATTATATTCACTGGAAATGACCATGACGTGGCTTGATCAAAGCCCTGGTGACGCCCATGTCTGTGTACAATCCCAGAAAGCCTTGCAGGAGTTTGTGGTGGCGGAGGATCGCGTGGCAGAGCTTCACTGTCTCCCCGATAGGATCTACATCCAGGATAAAAATGCCTTCTTTAATGATAACCGTCTGGGGAAGCGAGACAGAAAGCTCCTGAGTGCTGCTGCAGGCCTACAGAAAAGCCTCTACTTTAGTCTGCCGGGAACTCAGCTCAGCGTGGACTTCTTCAAAGAACAGGTCTGGGGTCAGAGTGAGGTTAAGCAAAGCTGTGACCCTACTTATATATACTGAGAAGTTAACAGATCTGGCATGTGAGTGGCATGGCAAGCTACTTACTGAATGACTAAGGGGTGTACTGTGTACAGCATAACCAAAACTCACAGAAACTGGGCGCATGATGGATCAACCCTGCACATCTGGAAGTGAAAGTCATGTAATGTCAGTGATGGCAATGTGGGCTCTGTGCATGGTAACTGACACTCCTTTCTTTTGGAGTGCTTAGCCAAGTAAACCTCAGGCTACCTTTATGCATTAAGCACTATTTAGCACTGCCTTAAACAGGTGCGCAAGTACAAACTGGATGATGTCCTGATCAAAGGCACAGTGGAGAGAATCACTCCATTTCTCTCTGAGAAGCAAAAGAAGGTGGAGTTCTTCAGAGTGACTCTAGACACTGGCGACACAGTTGACGCCAAAAGGGTCATCATGGCCTCGGGACCCACTAGGGCGCAGATGGCCAATATCCCATCGTGGGTGTCTGCCATTACTGAGAGCTACCCAGAAGAAAGGCTGCAGCACACGGTGGAGCTGATGCACCTGTTTTCTCGTCACAGAGTCGCAGGATCTGACTTCACAGGTGAGTCTGTTAAAGAAAGTTCATGTCAGTCATGCATATATATATATATATATACATATATATATATACAGTGGGGTGCGAAAGTTTGGGCAGCGTTGTTAATTTTCCTGATTTACCTGAAAGCATTGATTTGGATAAAAAATTAAGTTAAATATATCATATAGGGGACAAACACAGTGATATTTGAGAAGTGAAATGAAGTTTATATGATTTACAGAAAGTGTGCAATTATTGTTTAAACAAAATTAGGCAGGTGCATAACCTCCTTTCGCAGAAATAACAGCCTCTAAACGCTTCCTATAGCTTCTAATGAGAGTCTGGATTGTGGCTGAAGGTATTTTAGACCATTCTTCTTTACAAAACATCTCTAGTGCATTCAGGTTCGATGGTTTCCGAGCATGGACAGTTCTCTTTAAGTGACACCACAGATTTTCAATAATATTCAGGTCTGGGGACTGAGATGGCCATTCCAGAACGTTGTACTTGTTCCTCTGCATGAATGCATTAGTAGATTTTGAGCAGTGTTTAGGGTCGTTGTCTTGTTGGAAGATCCAGCCCCGGCGCAGCTTCAGCTTTGTCACTGATTCCTGGACATTGGTCTCCAGAATCTACTGATATTGATTGGAATCCATGCGTCCCTCAACTTTAACAAGATTCCCAGTCCCTGTACTGGCCACACAGCCCCACAGCATGATGGAACCACCACCAAATTTTACTGTAGGTAGCAGGTGTTTTTCTTGGAGTGCTGTGTTCTTTTTCATCCATGCATAACGGCCCTTGTTATGCCCAAATAACACAGCACCTTATTCCAAAATGAAGCTGGCTTGTCCAAATGTGCTTTAGCATACCTGTTTGTGATGTGGGCGGAGTAAAGGCTTCCACTGCATCACTCACCCATACAGCATCTCCTTGTGTAAGGTGCGCCGAATAGTTGAACAATGCACAGTGACTCTTTTTCTTGGTCTGCCACTTCGAGCCTTGACTTGAACTGTGCCTGTGGTCTTCCATTTTCTCACCATGTTTCTCACAGTGGAGACTGAAAGCTGAAATCTCTGAGATAGCTTTCTGTAACCTTTCCCTAAACCATGACGGTGAACAGTCTTTGTTTTCAGGTCATTTAAAAGTTGTTTTGAGACTCCCATGCTGCGACTCTTCAGAGAAGATGCAAAGAGGAGAAAAACTTACAATTGCCCCCCTTAAATACCCTTTCTCATAATTGGAGTCACCTGTGTATGGAGGTCAAGGGTCACTGAACTTACCAAACCAAATTTGAGTTCCAATAATTAGTTCTAAAGGTTTTAAAATCAATAAAATGAACAGTGCCCAAATTTATGCACCTGCCTACTTTTGTTTAACCAATTATTGCACACTTTCTGTAAATCATATAAACTTCATTTCACTTCTCATTTTTCTCATTATTCAGTGCTAATATCCTATGAACATTTTTGATGTCCCAATATTATATGCACTGGAGTTGACCATGACGTGTCTTGATCAGAGCACTGGTGATTCCCATGTCTGTGTGCAATCCCAGAAAGCCGAGTGGCCGAAGATTACGTGGCTGAGCATCGAAAGAGCATTCAGAGAGAAGGAAATGTCGTTTGTGACGGTTGATTACGGGCACTTGACTATTGCGCATGCGCGCTGACCTGTAGCTCTCTGCGCGGGACGAAGAAGCTAGTTGTAGCCTAGCCTCCCGTCTGAAGCAGCTGCTTCTAAGTTGCTCCGGACAGTAATGGTGAGATCTGTGGTTGCTTGGGCCAATAAACACCACTATTACCCCGTATGGAGTGTGTCCTGGGTGTGTATCCTTAGAGAGTCCCGGGACCAGTGCGTTTTCTCGGGTCTGGCTCCTGCACCGCACCTTTTCACCCTTAAGCGTTCTAGGATGTGAATGGTCTATCTATTAGTGTCATCATGTCTTAATCAAGCCAGACCTTATTACTCCTGTGAGTGTGACGTTGATTCGGAAAGATGTCTGACCTCAGGGTACTTACGGGGCAGACAAACATGGTATTTGAGTGTAGTGGTCCTCCTGCTTTAGAGAGCTGCTTCTTTCAGTTTTATCTTGTACAGTGCAGCTACAACTCATAGAGCTTTCTCAGCCATGACCTGATGTCATCTAGGAACCTCAGTGATGATGATGTGATCTTGTCCCAGGTCCTCCTCCTGTGTGCTCTAGGGATCAGAGAGTGATGGTGATCGGTGGAGGTCTGACCAGTGCCCACATCATTTCCATGGCTCTGCAGCAAGGCGCAAGTCATGTGACCTGGGTCCTGCGTAAACATTTACAGGTGCATAGAAATAATATCTGTTTTGTGTGATTAAAACCGATAGTAACAACAAAAAATAAATCCCCAAGTTTTTCTGTGATATAAGGTAGCTGTGTATAAAAATGAGGTAAACGGCATTCCCCTTCGGAAGATGTTCTAAAGAGTCTGAAGTTCTAATAATAAAAAAACGTAAGGTAAGATGATACAACTTTTAATCCAGAAGGAAACTGCAGTGTCACAGTAGTGTACAAATTGCACAGGGAAAGATTCCCAATGTTGACATACATCCCTGATGTCACATATTTGTCATAAACCACAGCCATCTTGCTCCCACAAGATTTAAAATGCTTGAGACATGGTGACATTCTGCAGCGATAGTCAGACAAAACTTCTAATGTCCTGCATGCATCACATTAAGTCAGTGCTGTTCAGACCCTCATTAGGTGAACCGCAATCTTTGAATGGTCAGAGACCTATAAACATCAATTTATTATTTTTTTTTAAAATATGAAAATCTATTAGATAGATTTGTGAAAATCAAAATTGTCAAAATCAAAGATAAAATGGCAGTGCAATAATATAAATGTGCAAGGGGTGCAGATGTCACCAGATAACGACATACTGGGCTCGGCCCTCACATCCAGACTGTGCAACAGCTTCTTTCCAAAAGCTATTAGACTACTGAACAATCAGAGTCTTGCCTGAACACACACACATCAGTGACTGAACTGAACACACACACACTCACACAGCTGCTAAATTCAAAGTACAGTGTTTACATAATACCAATACGCACAACTGCACCTTGCTGCTCCCACATTATTGCCTTGTAATGGTCTTGTGTACTTACAGTATATATAAATACACAAGACCATTACAATATACAGGGGTTGGACAATGAAACTGAAACACCTGTCATGTTAGTGTGGGAGGTCTCATGGCTAAATTGGACCAGCCTGGTGGCCAATCTTCATTAACTGCACATTGCACCAGTAAGAGCAGAGTGTGAAGGTTCAGTTAGCAGGTAAGAGCACAGTTCTGCTCAACATACTGCAATGCACACAGCATTATGGGTGACATATTTCAAAAGAGGACAGATTGTTGGTGCACGTCTTGCATCGCATCTGTGACCAAGACAGCAAGTCTTTGTGATGTATCAAGAGCCACGGTATCCAGGGTAATGTCAGCATACCACCAAGAAGGACGAACCTCCACCGGCATCACGTAGTGACCTGGCCACTATCCTGCAAGAAGAATGGCTTAAAATCCCTCTGACCACTGTGCAGGACGCAGTATATGTCATTCCCAAGACGAACTGACGCTGTATTGGCCGCAAAAGGAGGCCCTACACCATACTAATAAATGATTGTGGTCTAAAACCAGGTGTTTCAGTTTCATTGTCCAACCCCTGTATATATATTATAGTATATTGTATTGTGTAGTCGATTGTTACATGTAGCACCTTGAAACCTTGAAAAACCACTTGAGACTACTGATTAACTCCTGTTTTAGAATCTACATGGCCAGGTTAAAGGGACCAAGCCCCCCCACCATACCTGACCACATGTTAACACGATCTCAACACCGGGTGCAGTTATAATGAGTTTCTAGGTACTAAAAGCAGCTGAGAGCAGAGCATTTAAACACACTGAGCGGCTGAGATGAACCGATGCACTGGGTATTTCATTTATTACGTATTATCAGATTTGTGTGGAAGCTCTAGCTCAATGTCCTCTCTCTCCTCGCAGCTGAAGCAGTTTGATGTTGGCGATGTGGAGAGTTTGATCGGTCGCTACTCGCATGTGGAGCACGGCATCAAGTTGGATGGCCTGGCCTACCTGCGGCAGTTCTACAGTGAGAGGAGTCTGCACAGGAGGCTGGCCATGATCAAACAGGCCCGCAAAGGTGGAGCAGTGACCCCAGAGGCCTACGCAAACCTGCAGCCTTTCATCGAATCAGGCCAGCTGCTGGTCAGAGCATACTGCCAGGTATTTCAACCGCTCAGCTCACAAAACATGAATCAGTGATTTGTTCACGCTCTTGAATGTTCCGAATGTAATTCAGAATTTAATGCCAGCATCTCATCAAAAGTTAGGATGGAGGCATGTTTACCAATGTGCTACGTCACCTTTCCTCTCCATCACACTTTTTAATCACTTGGGAAGTGAGGATACTATAAGTTGCAGTTCTGCAAGTGGAATTTTTGCCGATTCTTGTTTAAAACAACTACTCCACATTCTGTGGTCATGATTGTCTGATTGTCTTCGCTTGGATGGACCATGCTATTTCTATTGGAATCAGATCTGGACACTCTATGAGTGTGCATCTAATGCGTCTCTGAAGCCACCTTGTTGTAGCACATTCAGAATAAAGCCTGGCATGAAGTCTTTCTGAAAGTCCCCGGAAAAGATTTATCTACATGGCAGCTCATCCCAATACACACCTCTCTATAGCACCCCTCACACTGGTTTCACTTTTGCACCTTTAACTGATAAGAGTCTGGAAAGTCCCTTTCGTCTTTGGCACAGAGGATAGCACAGTTGTACAAGAATTCTGCGAGAGGCCCTCCTACCTGACCAGCGAGCCACCATTTTCACCTGTCGCAGAGTCGCCCCTGACACCCCAGTGCTCCTGCTACACTCCTTTAACACATTTTGCTCCATCTGCTGGTGTAAACCTATACAGAACAGAATGAGGTACATCATATATATTTTCCGGGACCCTTGCGTAATAATGCGGGGCCCTATTCAATGTGTGTAATAAGTGTATAGTGCTGACCGGTTGTGTGCCACAGCACTCATTTCCACTGTTATTGGTATCATCTCATACAGACCTGGGTCCAGAGAACTCTGTGGTTGTGGCCAGAATTGATAAATGACTGTCTCAGAATTTTTTGATAGAATTTCAGGCTGCGTTTCTTGAATTCATTGTTTAGTAACAAAACACAACACCATGAGGCTTTATTTAACACAGTAGCATGGCTGGTTCTCATGCAATGTTGTCTGAGGGCTTGAAGGTCATGGTCATCATGAGATTTCTCTGGATTACCTGATTCCTGGAAGTTTCCTGCAGGTTTTTTGCAAATGTAAAATCTTCTTTTCGAGCTGTCTGACAATTCTCTTATAAAGTTTGTCACAAAGTGTTAAGCCAAGGCCAATCCCTTTCTTTTCAAAACAGGGTAACTTAAATATTCTGTATACTTTTCATATTTTGGTATCTGTCACAGGGTTCTTTGTTTCAGGCCCCAAATTAAAAATTTGCAAAATTTGCAAAATTGTAAAAAAAAATAAAAAATTGCTAAAATTCTGCTAAAAAATTAAGAGTGATTTCTTTGTATATTCATCTGCCATGTTTTGTGTGCTGCTAAAGGCCTCTGGATGAGGCTGTAACATCCTGCCTAATTTCCTACATTACACACTACATAGTCAACATGGCTCCTTAACCTCCTGAGACTCCTGCGTCCTCATATGAGGACATTACATTTCTGCTTCTCTGCACCATGATACTTTTTAAAATGTTGACCTTTGGCCTCATATGAGGACATTGTTTTTTTGCCAAAACAACTTCCTGTAGAAAGTTAGGTCCTACTAATCACAAATAGCTAGGAGAAATTAAAATTGCACACCAAGCAAGTCCGGCTCTCAAAGGGAAGTGCAGTTTTGTGTGCATGATTGAATGTAGGAAATTAGGCAGGATGTTACAGCCTCATCCTGCAACAAAGAACCCTGTGACAGATACCAAAATATGAAAGTATACAGAATGCCTAGAGGCCAGAACAATGCAGCAGTAATGTACATCTAAAAGGATGCATGGCTTGTCCTTCATTGCAGAAATGATATCAGAAAGACTTGATATGCAAAACAATAACCAGCCATCAGAAACCTGTACTATTTGTGGAGACGATTTGCTGTGATTGCTACATTTTCCAACACCTCCGAGCTAGAACTCTGGTTTATGGATGAGCATGCATGCTTCATTTGTGGCTGTATTTGTTAACTGTTCCCTGACGGTTACAACGGTACAGGAAAACCAGCAAAGAAAAGTACTTTCAGACAGCTTTTAAAAAAAGCCTGTACATGCAACAACGTTACTCTCTAGGTCCTAAACGATAATACGCTCTTCTATTAAAAGCTCTGTCCTTGAGTGCAGGTGAGCGAGGCA
Organism: Prochilodus magdalenae; assembly: GCA_024036415.1. Taxonomy (NCBI): domain Eukaryota; kingdom Metazoa; phylum Chordata; class Actinopteri; order Characiformes; family Prochilodontidae; genus Prochilodus; species Prochilodus magdalenae. The sequence goes on along the minus strand of JAMWET010007053.1, from coordinate 152,605 downwards.
AAGTGGTGCTACGGTACTCAGAGCTGGAAGGTCTCTCTGAGTGATGGTGAGCAGTGGGGAGGTGACAGGATCTGGCTGGCGACGGGCTGCAAGCTAGATGTTAAC